>KK113756.1:295289-319452 GCA_000611955.2 Stegodyphus mimosarum
GAGATTCAAAAAATGTAAATAAATGCCTTTAGCTGAACGTTTTAATAAAAGCTGCTATCAAACTGATGTAATCAATATACAGCAATTTTTAAAAACTAATCTTGGAGTTTATGGCTCAAAATATATTCTATTAATGCGTTACTTCCGATTGAATCTTGTTTCGTAAATCTATCAAAACTTAAATCTTCCGCGACTCGTATCAAATAGTAAGTATGACCGTGATACGTAATATCTTGAAAGAGAGATTTTCACCAATGGGAAGATTTGCCTAGTCGTACAAGCCCTTTTCTCAGTCCTGATTTAAAGCCTTATAAAAATATTTTAATCTCTTCTTAAATTTAGTTCTTAACATTGCAAGAAATAAATTAATTCTCAAATTATACTCACAAGCATTTAACTGGCATGCAATGCAATCATAAATCCCAAAGTAATAATAAAAATGCTTCAAATTTACTAGTGATTAATTCACTATTTAATGACAGAAATAAACTGAAATTCAATACTTCTGAAGATCTAGTGTGTTTTCTATGTGCTTTGATTTAACGATATTTTCATTTTACGATAGATTTCTTAGAATGATAGTTATTAGAATAAAATTTCATACAGTCTACACTCTTGGATAAAATTACTAAAAGTTTTTAAAACGAATTTAATATGACTTAAACCAACCAGTATTCTAAGTAGTACCACCTATAGCTTAAGTCATACTACGTTTAAAACTGGACCCTTATAATAAATCTTTCTTTTACTTAATTAACTTATTTATACAATTAATTAAAATAATGATCATAAAGATATTTTTTCATTGCCTTAATTAACTTATTTATACAATTCATTACAACAATGATCATAAAGATATTTTTTTCATTTTCTTGTCAACTCAAGCATATAACTCTTGTACCCATCTTGTGGCCATCCTGCATTTTAGCCACTGAATCATATTCTCTTCGGGGGTCTTCCTCGCAAATATTACAGGGACACGAACAGGATCTGAAACCATATGGTTAACTAGGGGGTAACTTTGTTTGGCCGGAAGAGACGCAGTTGGAGTGATATTACGCCTGATATTTAAAAGGTACAACTTAAGCGGTGGTACGATTTCCAGAACCTTACCCTATACGATTGTCCCTTACACTTCACTCTACGCCTTTAATAAACAGATGGAATCATCTCAGAAGCAATTCATTACTTATTATCAGTGGCACATATTAAGGAAATCGTAACAATATTTTACATTGTAAATGTTTTTACACGATGACATTATATTTATGCATAATAATATATTGCAATATGCTAAATTAATGATAGAAACATCAAGAAGAATTTTGCAATCCTTTCTTTCAATCAACATAAATGAAGTTTTACAATCTGAAAATTGTGATCTCACACTTCATTTGCAAAATTATTATTTTTATCTTCGGTTATCAAAGGAGATAAATTTTTTCGAATGCGCAATTCAGTAATCTACGTAGAAGAAAAGAAACTTTATAATTTTTTGTCCTTTCTGTATTTTTTATATTTGTTCTATAATTCTCGAAACGTTATCTGCACGAAATGAGAAAAAGTCCCATTTATCTCAGATAATACTGACCAAGGGTATTTTAGATAAATAAAAACTTAAATTAATTGGCCATTTTGCCTGAAAATTATGAACATAAAATACTTCGTCATTTATAAACAATCGATATGAAACGTCTTTTAATTCATCAGTGAATTAGGTTATGTGTTGTAAATTTTTAGTATTAGATACGGTTTTAAAGAAATTCTCTACAAAATTGTTTGACTGTCGCGTTAAGTTACGTTACTATGCATTTATCATCTATATAATTCAACAAATATTGCCACTGAGAAAAAGACAAGATCTTTAATTTATTTTTACGTAGCTTATGAAAGAGAAATTTCCAGACTATTATTATTTGATGTAGCATTGGACCATTTTCTTTCAAATTATAACGTCTCAACAAAATAAATGATTTTAAAGCAATGCACGCTCATCTTAATATTTTTTTTATTTTTTATATTCTAATTGACATTTCTTAAAATTCATTTGATTGATGGTATATTGATTGGTCATTTATATGAATATATAGAGTATTATTGTGATTAACCGCTTATCAGTTTTGCTCGAACCTCATTCGGGCAACCATTTCTGCGGCGATTTCCCAGTATGTTGTACGGGCATCTCATTTCCTTAGTTTTAGTTCCCGACTGTCTCGTATTATTTATTTTAGTCCTCTTTGTCTGTTTCTAGATTGCGTTACGTGACTGTAAGAACACGTCTGTAGGCATTTTTTCCCAATGGATTGTGTAGTGAAATATCTGTTTTCATACAGATACATTAGCTAGTATTTGCTGAAGGTTTTGCTCAGTAAAGTTTTATGAAATTAATAGCGATTACAAAAATAATATAAAATAGCTTGTTATATCATTGTAATTTGCACTTTTTAAATTTCATCCGTTCCTTGTTTTAACAAATATCAAAACATATCCTTCCAGCGCTGCTCCTTGTTTTAAAATGCACCATACAAAGATAAAATATTGAGTTAATAGCTAAAATTTCCATATATGTAATAAGGTGAAATGTAAATTTATGTCAAATCTTTATTGCTACTTACATGTGTTAAAAATTCCAACATTACAGGAGTAATTTATGCAAAATAAGCTTATTATTCTGACTTACGTGTGGGCAGAAAGGGACCGTTACAAGAGAAATCGTATTTTTTATCTGTATATACTATATATAAACGCTTTTGTGCTTTATTTTTGATATATAAATATTTTTCGAAAAAAATTAAATTTTAACATCTAAAAATGTATGTGCATGAAGTTTTGAAATTTTCTCAAATTATGAAGCAAACTTTTCGCCTTCTTTTAAAACATGAGCATTAAATTTTAATATACTACATTCTGAAGCAGAAGCGGAAAAAAAGTGTTTTGAATTTCTCCATCTGAACACATTTAAAAACGAATTTTGCCGTCTTATCGAATTTGGTGACGAATTGGCGGCATTTTAGCTTCAAACGCGTTAAGTAGCATTGTTATTACATCCAGTTTCCGAAATTAAATAATCAAAGCTATTTCTCGATTTTCTAAATAACGCTTAATTATTTTTCATAATTTTTTATAATTTATTTCGTGTGACTTGACAGTGACAAAATTTCATCATTAATAACATGTAATTGAGTCTGAAAAATAGGAAACAAAATGAAATTTTAAAAAAGGTTTTTTTATACAATAAGCGTTTATTTAAAAACATATGATAATGCTTTAAAAGAAGAAAAATAATTATCATATGGTTTAATGAGAATAATATATTAAATACTTTTATTTACAGAAATCATCTGTAATTTAACATTGCGAATAATAAAAGCAACGAGGCCTAAATAACGGAATCTATTAATTTAATTGTATTTCCATCTGTATAAATCATTACCTTTTTTCAATTTTCTGTTAATTTAATTGCATCTTCAAATGTATAAGGTATTATCTTTTGAAATTGATTATGGATTCCCCACTTTTTTTTTCATCAGCGATATAAAATTTTAGATGAATTCTGTAAACAGAAATTCCCATCAGTCTGTATGATAAATTATTTTTCTCCTTTTTGTGCATTAATTATCATGCATTTCAAATAAAAACGTATTGTGTAAAAACAATATTTCTGATTCTATTTTATTCAAGTTTTATTGCATTACTTTTCTGAATGGAGAAACATCTGGGTTTTTTAGCTATGTATTTATTTCATTAGCGTCTGTTCAAACAAGTTCAGTGCTCAAGCTTATATCGATAATCGTTATTGCAGAGTCTTACGATCTACCCGGCGCATGATAGTGTCTTGTAACTCAAATTCCACAACGCTATTTGCCCGAAGATTGCACTTCCTTGCCTAGAAGCGACAGAACCATTCTTTGTGAAACCTCATTCACCCATCGATTGCAGTTTACCGTAAAAAACATTTTAGGAAAATTTTACGCTCACTTTAAAAAGTAACACAAATGTTTAGGAAAATCTAATGCTTATTATAAAAAGTAAAACGCAAAACTTTTCACTCTCGTACGGCTTAAAGTGACCGAGGTACTTAATTTCAAAATTTACGATATTTGATATCATTTTCAATTTGCATTGGGAATGGCAATTAATAAATAAATTATTAAACAATTATTAAACGACCTAAATGCATTTTATTGATTATTTTATGATTTTTGAGAGCAAAAATCGTTGTAGTTGTAGTTACATGTAATAGTGGTTGATATACTAATAATACCGCTTATGATTGAAACGAGCAAGTTCTACCGTTATATCATTAACACATGATGCCTGTTCGAAAAGTACTGTGCCTGGAAAAACGAATATGGCATGTTTATTTCTAGGGTAGAAGAGAATGAGTTTTCTTGCTTCATATAAAATTGGATTTCATTTAACGACTTGTTGAAATTATAGATGAAAAAGAAGACGGATATTCTCATTCAAAAAATGAATATCCTAGAACGACTGATTATATGATAAAAACGAGGTCGGAATTCCTGTCGGATTATAAATTAGAAGACTTTCCCAAACCTTAAATTAAAAGACATCTTAAACGAAACATAAAATAGAAACTTGGTAGTTTTTCAAAACGTTTACCGCAGTGTTTGGAGCAATGAGAGATATGAAAATTATGGAAGAAACTGCTTTTATCTTATAGAGATTACATTGTTCTGTCTCATTCAAATTGCATTTTTTTTCTCATTTTAAAATATGACGAATGGCCAAGAGCTAAATTATCACAATAGCAATAGTTCTCCCTGAATTCTATTTACATTAGTAGAAACGGTTAATTACATGAGGGTTTCGTGGTTTCCTAGTATGCAGCATAAATACACCTTAGAAATCCTTAGAAAACCTTCTGTGAATGTATATGGTGCTGTAATTGATAGTGCTGGTGTTCTTGCTCGTGATCAAAACAGTCCATTTGCATTTGAATATTTTCCCGAAACTTTATAAGCTGTTTTAAAAAATCCAAGAAAAAAACTTTCATCGTGAAACTGCTTATTTGGAAAAGAGAACAAAGGAAAATGGCACTCAAAGCTGACTACTGCTGGATTATTATATCGGAGAAATAGGTTGGCGTGTTCACAAAAAATATATTATAACAAATGTAAAATATTTTATAAGTATTCAACTTATAAAATCTGTAAATAGATGATAAAATCTTCACATCGGCAGAGAAAATTTTGTCAGTCAAAAGAGAATAAGCACTATAGGTTTAGTAATGTTCTAATTTCTTAAATTTGATTACAGAAAAAATAAATGTAATAACTGGATTCCACAATGCGGAATCTGTTACAAAAACCTAAAAGCGTTACTGGAAACAGTGTGAAATTTTAAATGCAGGAAACTGTTGTCAAAGTTTCTTTTTCTGACCGTACAAATAAATTTGGGCTGAATGAATTTAGTTATCGTTGATATAAGAATTCATGAAAGAATGTGACATATGAAATAACAAAGGGAAATACGAATATTCCAAGGTTTTGAAATTTTAGTCTCTTATTTATAGATTATTGCATTAGAAACAAAGTCACTACTCTCTACAATATTTTAAAAGTGGAATCTCTACCCTACATTCAAAGTAGAATGGATAAATTTGGTTCTTAACGCGTCTTCTGTTAAAGAAGACATTACGAAATGAAAAAAGTGAAAATACGTACATAACATTAAGCACATACGTTTACGTTGAACAATAGAAACAAAAAAAAATCAAAACAATTATGGCAACAGTATGACGCGCTAGTCAGAAGGCACTTACAAATATGTACTAAGGAAATTTAAATATATGTTACTTTTATTCGGTTATTAATTGTAAGTTCATCCAAATGCAATTTCGTATTAATTCTTAGAGAATACATAGTAGTTATAAGTACATCATACGTATATAACATCATTGGATTACACTTCAAAAATATTTCATACCTTTGGAAAAGACAGAAACCTTTATTTCTTACTAACGGAAGTACCCGATGCCAGTTACGTTAGATTGAGAGTAATGCATCTAACAACAGAGAGAACGATACCGCTGTAATCGGTCTCTAATAACGATGCAAAAAATACGATTTATAGTCATACATTTTTCAGTCTGATGCGACATGGAACCCCGTCTTTATAATCAAATGGCCGTAAAAGCTCGAGTTCCAACCAATATTTCACCTATTTTTAATTATAGTCGATTAAATATGGCAAAAAGGTTATCATAATTGATCAGAAATCAATAACACGAAAGAACAAACAAACACACAAATAGACATTCTTTTCTTTATATGTATAGATTTTGTAAAACCTACAAATTTTTTAATAGAAAACTCTACGATTTGAAAGCGAGCAGTAGTAACATTTTTCGAAATAAAGATTTTTATCTTCAACGCGCGAGACTGTTGCCACTCGGAAAAATGAGAGCGAAAATTAGCGGTTTCATAGTTTTTAATTAATATTTCGACTGATTAAAGGAGTACGAAGATAGGAATAGTCGAAACGGCTTACCACGAATTTGTGGAATAAGGAATAATGTATTTAATGTTTGGCAATGCTATTTTTATTTAATCGTAAAACTTAGAAATTTTTTTTAACATATTCTAGGATTTAAAAGCGAGCAGTGGCAACAACTTTCGAAATAAAGCAGATTTTCATTGGTCATCAGGATACAATAGGCATTTAGCATTTAAAATATGCTTTTACCTATATCTGAAATTTTTGCTCGAGGGCGCTGGCTTTATTTAGATATTTAAGAGCACAGGAGTGCTCATGCCAAAAAGGCGAGTGCCGAAACTAGCGACTAAAAGGGTATTTTCAGCTGTTGTATGGAGAAGTTGAAGATTTAAGCTTGAGAAGAAATTAAAAATTTACCATTTTGGATTGTGATGAATGGTTCTTGGCCTTTTGACAGTATGTTGAATAGTTGGGGTATAGCTTACAAGTTTTCTTATATGGTGGTATTCTGAAGAAAGAAAGTATTTCGTCATGTATGGAATCGATCTTTATTTGTTTGAGTATTTGCTTGTTCCGAACATACCATGGGGCGTTTAAAATCATCCTTAGTAATTTATTTTGAAAAATTTCTAATTTTTTACGGTAGGTTTTAGCAACGGTGCTCCAGGCAGGAATAATATAGTAAAATGGGTCGAATCATAGTGAGATATAGTATATGTTTTGTTCTTATATGAAGTTTAGAGTTTCTTCGTAAAAGAGAACAAATGGCAATAACCCCTGCGTTAACTTTTCGTAATGCATTCATAGTTTGTTTTTTAAACAATAGTTGTTCGTCAAAGAACACATCTAGGTATTTAATGGAGCTGTTAACTGGTATTTGTAGATTATTAATTTAAATACAAATTTCGACAGGAGTATTCTTTTTTAAAAATAGTGACGTTACACTTATTTGGGTTTAATTTAATTCTCCAGGTCTTGAGACAATAATCAGTGATGTTAACTGCAAACTTTAGATTCTCAATAGCGAGTTGCGGTTTTAAAGACTTCGTAAGAACGACAGTATCATCAGCCCATTTAGCGATTTTTGCACTTATAAAGATGTTAAATAGGATGGGCGTTAAAATAATTCCTTGAGGGACGCCATTTTTAATTATCTTTCTATTGGAGAGAGATTTTTCAGTTCGAACTTGAAAAGCTGTCAGGACTGAGTGTTCTGCGTATACTTTTGGCAAACATAATCGTGAAGTAGTTAAAGTCCTGATCTTGAACAGGGAGCCGAATGCAGCTATGTTCTGTGGTAGAATACTCTGGTTAAGTGGTAGAATAACTGCACGTAAGAAGGATTTAAAATCCTCTTTTATTAAACCACTATTATTTACAGCCACTTCCCAACTCGGGAGGGATAACAGAAAATAATGACCGCACTTCGGTCTAACTTGAACAATCAAATAATTTAAAATAAAGTTAAATAGAAATTAAGTAATCGTTGCTCACAGAGCTGTTGGCCTCTATGCTAAACGATCAATGGTGCGTAGCAAGATTTAGCTAATACTAACGCACTTAGATTATCGCACGCTCATTCTAACGGGAAGTTGAAATAAGAACTTACGGGAAAGAGAAAATTAACAAAAAACTTTGTTAGTTTAAACTAAAACCTTACATACTTCCCGCCAGAATTGGCAAAAGTTGAACTACTGTGGTCCAAACGGACCATGTTGAAACTTTGCGATTCTAGAAATACTCAAAATTTAAATCTTCCTAACTTAGGCCAACCTTTACAGAAAAAATAGGATTTCTTGGCCATTTACAGACGAAAACTTGATTTTTACATAGCTCTTCATCTGTTTTGCGAATTTATTTTCCTCTGACTCCTTCCAGGAAATTTTAGTATAACATAATAACACTAAGTTCTAGGTAACAGACTTCTTTCTTTACACGTGTAATTTCTCACACACATATTATCATTCAAGCAAAATTAAATTCTTCCCCCAATGCTCTCCACCGGTGTTGGATGAAATTGCGTTTTTTTTGTCCAGGGGTGTTCGACTTTACCACCTACGATCGACTAACATTAGTTAGAACTTGACATAACGAGACCTCAGAAGACACCCTACAACCAGCTAAACCTGATGTTCTAACTAGCCTCATGTCTATCACTTTAAGTGTATTTGGTGGAGAGCCTACTAATACTTGTATTCTATTACTTTTATCTCGCCTTTTCATGCATACAATGCTAAGTTTGCACAACGAATGCTTCATTCAAAATTAACTTTGCATTGATGCAATAAATCTATTTTGTTATATTTCATAAAACTTTTAACAATTGCATACAAATCACAAGATATAATAAATGCGTTAAATTTCTAAGTTTACAGCAAGTGCTTCACATTTTTTTTTCAAAGTTCTTTTCTGAAAATCGCATTACACTGAAACAATAGTCTGTAGACTAAATCGTGTTTTCCTTCTACCGACCTTTCATTCTAGAAATTTACAAGTCTTTCGCATAATCGCATCTTTCAAAGCATAATACAAAAACATTTAGTTAACATTCTCGCAGCGATTCATTGCTTTTACAAGAATAATGTATTCACAATGCTTCAGAATCTACTTTACAAACATTAAGTAATTTTAAATCTTTGCAAAATTACTATTTTAAACAAAAACATATTTCAAGATAAGTAATCATTTATCGCACACTTGGCATAAGACTCAACCTCGCTTGAGGTAAAAAGAGGCCCTGCAACATGCAGTAATACTCGAAAATTAACTAAACGTTGGAATAAGAAATACTACTTATCTTGTTGTAGTCAGCCATTCTTTTCTTGGCCCAATCCTTGAAACTTGGAAATACTGTAGCTTGGACCAGTCTCTTTGATTTTGGTCGCTGGCCGTTGCCCTCTTGTTGTTCCTCCGCCTTCCTCTTAGGGATCCTTCTTTCCATTCTGGGATACTTGCGCTGGGCAGGAGGCTGATCCGCTCGACGTTTGCTCGGCAGAGTCCTCTGTTCCTGGGCCCTCGTTCGTCGCTGCTCGGGCTTCCTGCTGTGTTCCGAACGTTGACCCTCAAGCTGCAACCGGGACTGCTTGCTTCTCAGGCTCCTTTCCGACGTTTCGGCTCTCCTCTTGACTACTTTGGGCTGGCCTTGCCCATTGTGCTTTGGTCTTTTATTGTTTGTCGAACTTCCATTTTCCGTGTTCCTTCTTTTCAGACCATTTTCCGTGGTGATTTTCCTTTTCTTGTTTCCTTTATTTTGTTAAGGGGGGGGCTTCTGTTTCTGGCCTTTCGTTGCAATTGTTGCTGGTTCCTGTTGTGGCCGCTGAGGTACATCTTCCGTGGAAGTCCATCTCCCCGGATCCTGGAAAAAATCTTTAAACATTTCCATTTTATTACGGTCATAGTAGGGTTTCAGCCCGTCCACATAGGCAGTAATATTCTCGCCGTTTTTCGATCTTAATACTACCACCGTTTGGGTGATTTTCTCGATAAGGAAAGGGCCTTCAAAACGCGAAAAAAATTTCCCCAAGTTTTCTTCTGGGGCATTTGATAAAGCGAGTTTGATTTTCAACACCTCATCTCTGACTTTATACTTCCCCTCTCTTCTCTTTTGATCGTAATAATATTGTTGTGTCCTGTGGGCTATTTTCGAATTTCCTTTCGCTTCCCGTATCAAATTTTGAACGTCCTTCATTTTAAATTCTTCTGCCCTATCCTGGAAAAAGAAAAGTTTGTCTAAGGGTGGCAAAATCTTTCTTCCAAGAAATAGTTCAGCGGGTGTTTTTTGTGTTGTATCATGTTTGGCCGTTTTAAGGGCAAGTGCAAATTCATTTATATGGCTATCCCAGGTAGAGTGATAATTCTTAATATAACTTCGAATAATTTTAATTACGTTTCTATTAACCCGTTTCGCTATGTTTGACTGCGGACGATACGGGATCATCTTTAAGTTACGAATGCCCAGTTTTGCACACATTTCCTCAAAATATTACTAGCAAATTGGGGACTATTGTCGGAAATAACTTTTAGGGGCGCCCCGGATTTTAAAATATACTTATTTAGAATTGAATCTACTACAATTTTTGCAGACGCGCGTTTTAACGGAATCAACTCTAACCATTTGCTAAAATGGTCCACTATAACTAAAAGATATCGGCTTTTGTTAACTTTGCTTCTAGGATAAAGTCCCAATAAATCGATGCCTATCATTTGATTTGAGATTTCTGATTTAACACTATTTAGGAACCCGGCCGGGCGGAAATTAACATAATTATTAAATTGACAGGTTGGGCACGACTGGACATACGTCCTAGTAAACTTTTGCAGTTCTGGAAAGAAAACTACCTCGCGAACTCTTTGGACAGTTTTTCTTATGCCCAAATGGCCCGAAATGGCAGAATCGTGCAACTCCTCTAATACATTCAATCTAATGCTAACTGGAATAACCGGTCTAAACTCATGGTTTTCATTAGTCGTTTTCGTATAAAATAAAAGTCCGTCAATTATTTCGTAATTTGCGGCTCTATTTCTTATACTTATCGGCATATACGGATGACTGAAATTCTAAAGGGTCAAATAATTGTATATATTTTTGAACTCCGGATCTTTTCCGAGTTGGGCTATTACTGTTTCACGAGAATCTAATACTTTGGATGTCAGCATGGCTATTCTAACCGTATTTCCATTTTCATCCAAATTAATTCTGCTTAAAGCATCTGCCACAACATTTTTCTTTCCCCCCGAGTGTTTAATTACTAGATTACATTCTTGTAATTTAAGTGGCCACCTTATTAATCTGGGTGAAATATTTTTTCCGGAGTAGAGTCTGGCGACCGCAGCGTGGACCGTATATACAGTTACTGGAGAACTTCCAAAGAAAACACGAAATTTGTGCAGTGCTGATAAAACTGCGAGAGTTTCCCTTTCCGTGGCCGAATAGTTTCTCTGGGTTTCATTTAACGTTCGACTGAAAAAGGCCACGGGTTGCCCATTTAGAGAAAGCGCTGCCCTAATCGCAAAATCTGAAGCGTCCGCTGAAATTTCTAGTCCTTTATCCCCCTCCGGTAATTTTAAGACGGCGGCTTGAGTCAAGGCGTCTTTCAGTTTTTGAAATGCCGAGGTGGCTTCTGCTGACCACGAAAACCTAGCTTTCTTCCTCTTCAATTTCAGCAGAGGCTCAGCTATTTCGACGAAGTCTTTAATGAAGGACCGATAGTATGAACACATACCAAGAAACGACGATAACTTCTTCGCTGTTTCAGGAACAGGATAATTTTTAATAGCTATTATCTTGGACTGATCCGTTTCGATTCCATTCTGAGAAATTTTAAACCCTAAATAACATAACTCTTTTGCGGCAATTTTACATTTGGATGCATTTATTTCCAAACCAGCTTCGTTTAACAATAAAAACACTTTTCTTAAATCTTGTAGGTGTTGTTCCAAACTATTACTTGTAATTATAATTTCGTCCAAATAAATCCCCATATCCAACAGTGTCCGCTGAACAGTGTGCTCTGATACTTTTCTACTTGACCCTGCATTTTATTCGGCTGTCAGCTTAGCCACTGTCTGGCTCCGGTTTTGCTTCACCATGCGAGACAGTCTCCGACGACCTTTTTCTTTGATAGCGTGTGGACGTCCAACACCATGTCGTCTACTGCTGGTTTCACAGTCATTCATCCACTTTTCATACGTACTAACAACTGTAGATCGCGAACAACCCACGAGTAGTGCAGTTTCGGAAATACTTGTTCCGAGTCATTACAATCTGCCCTCTATTAAAGTCGCTTAGATCCGCAGCCTTTCCCATCAAACACAGAAGCAAGTGAAAGAATGATTTTTCAGACTCTCCAGCAGCAGTTAAATACCACTTCCACCTGATCACGTGCCTTCCACGTCATCCAGGCGCGTTCATCGTAAAATGTAGGGGTAGTCACAATGTTTTGGCTCTTGAGTATATATAATGGTTAATGTTCACAATACCGAAATTTGGGCAATTCTCCGATGTCTTCACTGAGATCTCAGCATGTATATAACGTTCTGTTTTCGCCGAGAAACACAGATAATCGCCGAAATGTGGCATTGCACACATTAAATACTACAAAATTATACTGACGCGATATAAGTAGGCTTCCACACTTGGTGCTTTGGCGACTAGTGTTTCGTTAACAAAAAAATTTATTATAATAAAAAAAGTATGTTTTTTATATTTCTCAGCATCAGCAAAGATAGAAGAGAAATAAAAAAACCCCTTCTGTTATTGACAGAGAAAAATCAGTTTTTAACACAATTAAACATTTTCTGACTAATTTATAGGAAAGAAATACATAAATCTTTAATATTTACTGAAGAAAAATTTATTGTGCGCAAAACCAAAACTTACAGTGTCAAATCAGGCAAATTGAATTTTAAAATATTTTAAGAGTATACAAGCAGAAGTCGCGTTCAAGTATTGTTATATCTTAAAAGTGTTAACATGGTTTAAAAGAAACCATTAACAGTGGCTATTAACGACATAAAATAGCTATGAATGTCTCATCCTTTGCTATTGGTGATAAGACAATTATCTTCTTTTTACATGGATTCTATTTTTCATATGTGCTGAAAGAAATTTAAGTATGATTTTCTGCCTAAATATAGGAAAAAGGTAGAGAATTTTGTAATGCAAAAGCAATGGACAACAAATTCCAGCTCAAAGGGCATTCAAAACATATGGTCACAGGTTTTATTTCTTTAAATATTGAAGCGAGGTATAATTTGATGCAACAATGATTTCAGAAATAGCAGGTCAATTAGTAGTAACAATTAGTAAAGTAATAATTATATTTTAATTTTTCTTTAATGATTTATTTGAAATAACTAGTTAAAAATTTCTCTGTCTTTACGACAGAGTTTAACTTAATAAACCTTTTCATCAAAAATATAAAAACAGTTAGAAATTTAGTGACGAGAATTTACATTTCAGCTTTGAAATAAACAATTATTACTTTGAGGCTTTTGAGAAAATGATAAAAGTAACTGAAGGGTATTGATCTTGGAATGCTCCATAAATTTTATGTGTAACTACAGAATATTTTGTTTTAAGCAAACTGAAGCACAAGTATTATTTTAAAAACCGGAATTACTTAGAATGATCCCAAATATAGTTAATTAGGTTTAAGTTTTCAAAATCTTCTTTGTCCCCAATTTTAAAAGTTTTTCACAAACTTCCACTTCTCACTCTAAGTGTATTCTATAATATAGAGTAACATTGTACCTGATTTGTATTTATACAAGCTTAATATCCTTCTGTCCATACACTTGGTGTCACGATATGCAATTGCTGGATGGAAAATCAGAGTCAAAATGTTGATCCTTTAAGCGTGACTTCAGTTTAAGAAATAATGAGTGGTAGTCGCGGCCGAATCTTAACAATAAGATGAGTGGTTTAAAATAATCACTTGTTTTGGTACCAAAACTATTATATAACGATGATTTAGTAGTTTAATTTATCGCAGTGCTTGCAGGATGTAATCATAAATTATAAAACATTTATTTTTTTCTACAGCATTCAGAACGCTATTAGTTCTCGATTTGTTTTCAATGTTTGTACAATTCTGAATAGATACCATTCTATATCAGAACGTCTAATCAGGTTTCATCAATAAGATTTGAAAAATTCGAAGAAGCAAGTGTCATTATAATGTAAGAACTTCTCGTTCTTAACATTTAAGAAATCAGCATCGCTAATCTTAATACAGGATAATTGAAATTTATTCACTTGAAAATTCGAGTAAGTACAGAAGCATAAATATGTCTCTTTCAAATGTTTTAATGTCTGTTTCTGGAACTTCAATCCCATCTAATCATAATTTAGTAATTCTCACAAAAACTCCATAAAATATAAATATGTTTTTTTTAATTATTGGAACTAATATTACGAGTTGGCTACGAACTAAAGCCTGCCAGTGTTTTCTAGAATATATATTCCATAACACTCTGTGAATAATATCTCCATTTTAAAAATATTTGTATTGATTAGTATTTTTTGCAATAAACTGCAGAGAAACGCCCGTAACTTAATCTCTTAACATCAAAAACCTTTTTCTGAGCTGATATTTTGTTTCTTAGTTACGTACACACACAACATTTCCTCCTTTAATTTGTGTACGGTTCCTGAATATGATCTTAGATTTTAATATCAAACATCTCGATGAATATTAATTGTATGGAAGTCAAAACATTTTGTGTTTTAATTTTTATAACGAGCACAAAATTTTCCGAAATAGGACCAGAGAAACATATAAGGCCAGAGGAAGGTATAAAAAATTAGATTTAGTAATTTTTACAAAAGTTTTAATTACAAATGTTTACAAAATTTTTAATTTCGTAATTTTTACAAATTTTTATAATTCGTAATTTTCAAAACTTTTATAAAAAAAGGTATAAAAATTAGATTTCGTAATTTTTACAAAAGGGAAAGATATAAAAATTTAGATTTCGTAATTTTTACAAAAACTTTAAATTTAAAAATGCCTAAACATGAATTTTGCGTCAAGTAAAGCATTTTTCTAATTCGAATTGTATTTAAGACCAACGATTGCGAAAAGGACTTTAGTTTACACGGTGTATATCAATAATGACTTTAATGATTTCAGCTAGTGTAATTTCACTAATTCGGTTACTAATTAATAATAGTTCAGTTATTAATTAATAATAACAGAGGAAGGACTGCATTTATTGCTTTTAAATCGAAAAATTTGTTAATCAATAATGGAAAGATTGCATGTGAAAGAAAAATTAAATATCTCATGTTTTGCCGAATCGTAACTACACAATGGCGCGTGAAAGATAAACATATCTTGTTTCAGGTAATGGCAACACATTTCTTTTCAATCGATAAGTTTATTGATTTAATTCAAAAGACTTATAATCTTACACTTTGCCGAATGGCAGAATATTTATTTTAAAATGCTGTATTTTCTGATTAAATTTGAAACACAAAGATCTTAGGATTTCCCGAATGGCAATATATTTCTTGCAAATCGCCGAGTTTCTGAATCAAAATTTCATCAATTTTGCACAAAATGTGAAATAAATAAAAAAACAAAATTCGAACTTCCAGGTATGCATATTCGGGAGGGAGAGAACTATGTGTGTTTAAAACTGAATTCCTGTAGATGCCGCAATTCTTTCACAACACGTGAAAAATACATGCATACATACAGATTCTTCATTATTTAATAATGGAGAAGGAATGGCCTGGCTATATGGGATATTTATGGTTTATTGTGGATAATTCATAATTTCGCTTTGAAAGCATTCTTACCAACGATTCAAAGATATTTTCCTTTTAAGGCTAATAACTCCCGAGTATTTTGACTAAATAAATAACCAAGTTAACAGCTATAATAATAGCCTAGGAAATAATAACGGAGTATTAAATAACAAAAATTCTTTTATTTATCAGAAAGTGTTTTTCTTTAAAACGAATTTTAATATTTTTATGTAACAGTATTGAGATTAAAGAACGGGAACAAGCTTAACTTAGAAATTCTTTTTAATAATTCTGCTAATGTCGTGGCACTTATGTCTATGTTTTAATAACAAAAATGTTCTTTTATTTATTTCTTTCCTTTCTGCCTCTTTCCGCCACGTGGTTCTCTCATTCCAGAATTTAAATAGATTTGAGAGCCAAGAAATTTTACAATAAAGTAGGTAGAGGAATTTTTGTTTCAAAACTAGTCCACTTGGCTAGTCTATGTTTGTATATTTTAATTTAATAACTCACAAGTGGTGAAGTAAAATGAACTTAAAATGTTTTGAACCGGTGTCTGTTTGATGGTTCGAAATTCTGGTGGTGATAATTCATTTCCCAGAATATATGTAACACCTTATTCTTATTGAAATCAATCTAACTAAGTTATCTGGAAGCGACAGCAGATGTTATAATGTATTCAAACCACGGATAAGTAGTATGTTGCTTACCTTCAGTTTGCTGCATTGATATAGTGTATTTTATATTTAAATTAGATTACAAATATCAAGTAATTGTAGGTTATTTAAAAAGAAAATGTTTCTTAGGAAGATTAAATTATCTTTATGCCAAGCACAAATTTAAGTATGAATTAAAGGAATGTATTGTAAAATTTTAACTGATCGGTTTAGTTTAAGACCAACTGTGATTTGCTTCCTTTAACAATTCAGTCGTATTTTAAATGTTTTCAAATATAGTTACTATTTCAGAGGACGTAAAGTTGTAGAGTCATTAGTTTATTTCGGAAGCAGGTGAGATGAAAAATGAGCAACGCCTTCGCCGGGACTCGAACCTCTGGAATACGCACCCAGCGTGTTGACAACTACACCACGAAGGCTTAGGAAGAAAGAGGGAGAAATATCTTATAGAGTGACTGAAGATATATAGTCACACTTCAGTTACAAGACAACGGTACCAAGTTATGTGAGTAGAACTTCTTAAGTTCACCTTGTCAATGAATTTAATATAAAAATTAAGGACTGAAATTGACTCTGTACCTATAATAGTCAGGCCTTCAATGAACAGTTCTTGGCATCAAGATAGGGAGAGGTTTAATTTGGCAACTAGTCCTTTGGAACAAACAACTAAGTTGCGAACAACTTAAAAGTATGCATTGAAGTTGAATACTCAATCTCTAATTCTTGCAGTTTACATGCAGAACTCTTAAGCTGTATCTCTGTGTTATTGCTAATTATAAGCTGAAATGTTAGCATATTGTTACGAATTTTGCATTTAGTTAGATAGTTTTAATAGAATTATAATTAAAATTGTTTTATTTCATAGTGCAATGCAGCGAGTGACAAATTTTAAGAGAAAGCTGCGACGGAAAAGTAAAAATACAAGAGCATGTGCATTTAATATCGAATAAAAGTTTATCTCCGCAATTGATATTTAATCTGAATAAATGTAATTGACTACTATTTTATGTGGAACCGTAACTCTATTCTTTTTGCTTTCCAGAAATTGCTAGAGCTGTCTCGCAAGGCCCATTTAAAAAGTTAAAAATTGCCGGAGAGAAACATTTCAGCTCAGTTGTTGCTTAAGGGACCTGTAATTGTTTAGATACTGATGCTGTTTGTAGCGAATTCGCGGAAAGATCGGATTAGCTTTCTCTACCCTTTGGATTGCGTTCTGTTTGATGTTTTAGTACTTTAAAATACAGCTACTGATTATATTGCGTGATACAGGAATATTGTACGAATATCTTTGAGGAAAAATCTAGCGATTTGTTATATTGCTTGTGATAAGAATAAATTTTATTAACTTTTTATCGGACTTGTGTATTCAATATATTACGAACCCGTACGCGCGCAACAATATATTTTACTTTGGTTTTATTTGATTTTGTAGCTTTCCTGTTAGTTAATTCCTGGAAAAATGTTAATTCTTCAATAACAACAATACTTGGCATTAGTATTAAACTGATAAGTCAGCTAAGATTAGCATAGGCTAGAACGTGACAACCTCTGATCAATAATCTACCACGTTTGCATCATTCTAGAAATGTCTCCAGAAAGGCTATCAAACAACTGTGTACACCTTTAAACGTTCTTTTCACGAATATTAATTTAATATATCAGTAATAAATTTGCCAAGAAATAGAAGTTACGTTTAAAGTGACTTTATATTCTGAAAAAGTAGTAAATTTATCAATACTTCATCCCTTTACTAAAAGACGAAAATTATAATATAAAGAGAATACTCAGATTTATTTTAGTTTTAATATATAATGTTTATTCCCCTGCATCAATTCATCACTAACATACTTTACATAAATAATAAGATAAGACTGCATTAAAATGCGAAAATTGGCATTTTCTGTGATCCTTTAATCCTGCGAAATTTCTTCAGTGTCAGATAAGTCTCATTAGATTCCACTGATAGCAGAAAATAATGGCGAGTCTGGGCAAGTGTCTAGAAATTTTCTTTTTAATTGGAAAGTAAAAACGTTAAGACTGAAGTTTAAATGATGTTTAAAATTATCTTACAAGACCTAGTAATGAAAGCGCTGTAAAAGCCAGCAATTCCACTATAATAAAAACGGATTATTGGTTTTATAGGAATGAAGGTTTCTGAGAAGGAAAGAAAAGATTTGAGCGGGAAACATGTGCCAATGTAGGTAACAATAGAATCTACATTGTATGGAGTAGCAGTTAAATGCGTAAAATAAAATGATGCTTGATCAAATGAAAAGAGAGTAGATACGATCATGTTCATGAATTACGAACATTAGAAAATATTTACTGTATATTATGGCATGGTAGACTTCAGAATTACCTCCCAAACTATGAAATATAAGTAAGACGGCCAATAGCGATAAAATACACGTTGTTCTTACAAACAGGCTCAATGTGATATTGTTCGTCTTCGAGTGTAATTATTTATAAGACTGCGTACACTTAATTGGGCATAGGACTAGATGTTATTACATATTTGAATATGTGCCATTTCTGAGCAACATTATCGCCATGTTATGTAAATTTATGTTGTTTGAACCAAAGAACTACTAGGAAATGAACTGGGTTAGATTCCATAAATTAAAAAAAACGTTATAGTAAATTACATTAGTTTCATTTTGTAACTAAGAGATGTATGTTTGTTATTTAATTACTGATCAAGGTATTAAATACTGATATTACGTAAAGTTTTCTTCGTTTTCACTCCCAGTCACCATTAAACCATAATGTTTTCTTTTTGGGAAGTATCACTTCCGAGCTCTCTTCAATAAGCATCTTGACGGCATATAGTCTTATTCTTGGGAAAGGGTTTATTGTTTCAAAATGTTTGCTATTGGCAAGAGGTCTATATAAATTTCCTAGCATAGGACTAAATACTTTTTAAACTCTTTCTTAACCCTCCGAACAATAGAGATTTAGTCTTGAAATTTCAATGTTCTTCAAAATGTCATGAATAAATGGTATTTTCTTCATTGTATCACAGTTCTGTTTGAAAATCCTCTCCGCCAAACTTATGAGTTAGTTCTATAATTTCTACCCATGCAATCCTTATACTGACCTTTAAATTGTCGCATCACGTAGAAAAATCTAAAGAATATCAACAACATGTTTTGATTGATTGCAAAGCAGTCATAAAGATATACCTGCGTGATATATAGGTTATTATAGTACACCAGGGTGCGACGTTGTCAAGTCTACATTTTCCCTAAGTTCAGAGAAACTGTACACAATCTTACAGGAATTATGTCTTTGCTTCTCGTACTCTCGATACCTGGCGTTTCTAGAAAACATCAGATGTACAAAACGGGTATATAAGCAGCCGGGCGATTGTCGGACGATCAGTGTTGGATATACGAGCAAAGTGCAAGGAGCTACCGAATAGTGATAGTGTTCTAGTAGTGCTATTATTTCTGCAGTATGTAATTAAACACAAGCCGGGAAAAGAAAATGTTGTGGCAGATGCTTTAAGCAGAATTAATTTGGATGAAAAGGGAAATACAGTTCAAATAGCCATGCTGACATCAAAAGTATTACATTCTCGTGAAACAGTAATAGCCGAACTCGGAAAAGATCCGGAGTTCAAAAATATATACAATTATTTGGCCGACCCTGAGAATTTCAGTCATCCGGATATTGTGCCGATAAGAAATAGGACCGCAAATTACGAAATAATTGACGGACTTTTATTTTATACGAAAACGACTAATGAAAACCATGACTTTAGACCGGTTATCCATCCCGGGCCATTTGGGCATAAGAAAAACTGTCCAAAGGGTTCGCGAGGCAGTTTCCTTTCCAGAACTGCTAAAGTTTACTAGGGCGTATGTCCAGTCGGGCCCAACCTGTCAATTTAATAATTATGCTAATTTCCGCCCGGCCGGGTTCCTAAATAGTGTTAAATCAGAATTCCCAAATCAAATAATAGGCATCGATTTATTGGGACCTTATTCTAGAAGCAACGTTAACAAAAGCCGATATCTTTTAGTTATAGTGGACCATTTTAGCAAATGATTAGAGTTGATTCCGTTAAAACGCGCGTCTGTAAAAATTGTAGTAGATTGAATTCTAAATAAGTATATTTTAAAATACGGGGCGCCCCTAAAAGTTATTTCCGACAATGGTCCCCAATTTGTTAGTAATATTTTTGAGGAAATGTGTGCAAAACTGGGCATACGTCACCTAAAGATGGTCCCGTATCGTCCGCAGTCAAACATAGCGGAACCAGTTAATAGAAATATAGTGAAAATCGTTCGAAGTTACGTTAAGAATTATCACTGTACCTGGGATAGCCATATAAATGTATTTGTGTTTGCCCTTAGAATCGCCAAATACGACACAACACAAAAAACACCCGCTGAACTGTTTCTTGGAAGAAAGATTTTGACACCCTTAGATAAACTTTTCTTTGTCCAGGAAAGGGCAGAAGAATTTAAAATGAGTGATATACAAAAGTTGATACGGGAAGCGGCAGGAAACATAGAAATGGCCCAGAGGAAACAGAAATTGTACTATGATCAAAAGAGAAGAGAGGTCATGTTGGAGATGAAGTTTTGAAAGTCAAACATGCTTTGTCAAATGCCCCAGAAGAAAAGGTGGGGAAATTTTTTCTGCGTTTTGAAGGCCCTTTAATTGTCGAGAAAATAACACAGACTGTTTTAGTATTAAGAAGAAACGACGGAGAGAAAATTACTGCGAATGTGACCAAATCAAACCCTTCTACAACCGTAATAAAATGGAAATGTTTAAAGATTTTTTCTAGGATCCGAGGCAACGCATTCCCACGGAAGATGTACCTCAGCGACAACAGCAGGAACCAGCAACAATTGCAACGAAAGGCCAGAAACAGAACCCCCCCCCCTTCAACAAAGTAGAAGAAATAAGAAACTAAAAACCACAACTGGAGGTGGATCTAAAAGAAAGAAGTCGGAGAAGACAAGTTCAAGTAATAAAAGACCAGAGCACAGTGGGCAAGAACAACCCAAAGTAGCCAAGAGGACAGCGGAAACATCAGAAAGGAGCCTGAGAAGCAAGCAGCCTCCGTTGCAGGCTGAGGATCAACGTCCCGAATGCAGCAGGAGCCAGGAGCAGCGACGAACGAGGGCCCAGGAGCGAAGGGCCCAGCCGATCACTTTCCTCCCCAGCGCAAGTACCCCAGGATGGAAAGAGGGATATATAAAAGGAAGAGAAATGAGCAACAACCCGGAAATGTTCAACAACCAAAGTCAAGGAAACTGGTCCAAGCTTCAACCTACCCAACTTTCAAGGATTGGGCCAAGAAAAGGATGGCTGACCATAACAAGATAAGTAGTATTTCTTATTCCAACGTTTAGTTATTTTTCCAGTGTTACTGCAAGTTGCAGGGTCTATTTTACCTCAAGGGAGGTTGAGTTTTACGCCAAGTGGGCGATAAATGGTTACTTATCTTGAAAAAATGTTTTTGTTTAAAATTGTAACTCTGCAAAGATTTAAAATCACTTAATGTTTGTAAAGTAGATTCTGAAGCATTGTAAATAGATTAGTTTTGTAAAAGCAATGAATTGCTGAAAAAATTTTAACTAAACGATTTTGTATTATGCTTTGACGAAAGACTTGTAAAATTTCTAGAATGAAAAGTCGGTAAAAGGAAAAACACGATTTAGTCTATAGACTATTATTTCAGTGTAATGCAATGTTTCAGAAAAGTACTTTGAGAAAAAGAATAGGAAGCACTTGCTGTCAACTTAGAAATTTAACCTACATATTGTATCTCATGAATGGTATGAAATTGTTAAGTTTCATAAAATGTAACAAACGGTATTATGCCATCAATGCACGTTAGGTGCAAAGTCAATTTCGAATGAAGCATTCTATGCATGAAAAGTTAAAATTTGAGTAATTTTAGAATGCAAGTGTTAAAAAGGCTCTCCACCAAATACACTTAAAGTGTTAGACATGAAGCTAGTTAGAACCTCAGGTTTAGCTGGTTATAGGGCGTCTTTTGAGGTCTCGTATGTCAAGTTCTAACTAATGTTAGTCGATCGTAGGTGGGAGATTTGAACACCCCCGAACACAAAAAAACCCGCAATTATGGTTCGCTTTTCATCCAACACCGGTGGACAGCATTGGGGGAAGAAATTAATTTTGCTTGAATGATAATGTGTGTGTGCGAATTTACACGGGTAAGAAAATAAAGCCTGTTACCTAGAACGTACTGTTATTATGTTGTACTAAAATATTTTTCCTTCCAGATTTTGCTGGAAGGAGTAAGATGTAGATGAAACTAAATATACAAAAAACAGATGAAGAGTTATGTATAAAGCAAGTTTTCGTCTGTAAATTCACCAACAACTATTATTCTGTAAGGGTTGGCCTGGGTTAAATTTTGATTATTTTTAGAATTGCAAGTTTCAACATGGTCCGTTTGGACCACTGTAATTCAAGTTTTGCCAATTCTGGCGGGAAGTATGTAAGGTTTTAGTTAAACTAACAAAGTTTTATCTTAAGTTTACTTTTTCTATCCCTTCTCACTTCAACTTCCCGTTAGAATAAGCGCGCGTTTCAGCTTTATGCTAATTTGAAGGGGAGCCAAGTTATATTTAAGCGAGAGGTAGGAACCTCTCAGTGTGACAGAGCTTTTAGTCTCAGACCACGGTTACTCTATTCAACTTTCGCCTAACTAGCTAGCATTTAAATTCTAAGCCATAGCGCTTTTACGTGATTGCTTATTGAAGTAATTTCAAGTGCGTCAGTATTAGTTAAATCTTGCTACACACCATTCAGTTTAGAGGCCAACCTCGCGTTCATAGCTCTGTGAGCCACGACTATTTAATTTCTATTTAGTTTTAGCTTAAATTAGTTTAATTGTTCATTTTAGACCCAAGTGCGGTCTACTTTCTGTATCCCTCCCGAGTTGGGAAGTGGTTGTAAATAATTGTGATTTAATAAAAGAGGATTTTAAGTCATTTTCAAGTGCAGTTCTTGTACCACTTAATCACAATATTCTACCACAGAACATAAGAACATAGCTGCATTCAGCTCCCTGTTCCAGATCAGGACTTTAAGCCGTCACGAAGATGTTTTCCAAGAATATGCACCGAACACTCAGTCCTGACAAAGTAGAATTCCTATTTTGGGTGAATAACTATGAATAGAGATGGAATGTTTAACATTCAGGTTATGTGTTCTAAATCTTGAGATTAATTTTCTGAGATCTCCGAATGTTTTAATATATATCACTTCTGTGTTTTTTAAGTCTTGTAGTCAGCATAGTCTATGTTGGGTTGACAGATGTTGAGTAATTCGTTTTTCTTAAATATCCTTTATATTTTGGTATTTCTCATTATTAGCTTTTTTATGATGTTTTCAGTTTCGCTAACTAAAATTTGGAGATTAGGTCTAAAATTAAATGGAATGCTTCTATCTTCATTTGTCATACTCATTTTATTGCTATTTATTTCTAATATCTTTTCTAATAGAAATAAGTATCTGATGTTTCTACTCAAACGAATGTTTTGATGTTTAAAAGTCAAAATCGAATTTGTTTATAAAATGCTATTAGTAGAAACAATTTAGATTTCTAGTTTTAATAAGGTATTGTTACAAATTTAATCATGATAATATTTTTAAGTACTTTCTTTTTTTCAATTGTTACACAAAAAACAGTTATAAATTATTATCAAACTTTTATTGTAGATAGATATTAAAATCTTTAAAAGTATTATATTTGATGTTAAGAAATTGAGTTGTAAGTATTATT
>KK113756.1:319808-394834 GCA_000611955.2 Stegodyphus mimosarum
TATATCCTATTTTAATATAAATACATATAATATCATATCACATTATATATATATAACTATTAAAAGAAAGGAAAAGTCGGAGTTTAAATGATTGTATATAATTTAACCCCTATGAAGGCCCTAACAATTCTTTCTCACTTAAATTCCTAATCCAAAATATAATAACAATTAAAAAATAAGTATTAATGTCCTTTTTTAACGTTCCAGACAGAGCTTGTCAAGGGAAAAGTGTTTTGAAGCCTTAAACCAAGTTGATTAATGAGTTTCGAATATACGTTTCGTTCCTCTGAATCATTTGAGACTCTAAACCGCTACTTTCGAATTAAATATTCAATTTAAAACTACTTTCAAGTGGCTTTCACATATTCAAACCTTTTCTCTACATGCATTCGCAATCCCCACGACTACAAAAATAAAATACAAAAAAACATTTTTAGGCAAAAATCTGAAAAATAAAATGCTATATATATATACAAGGTGTACCTTAAGTGTTGCGACAAATGTCTAGGGGAAGTAGGGCACATCATAAGGATTTAGAATTGCATAGGAACCTATACGCGGAAATGTCAGGGGTAAGTGGCAGCAGAGGTAGAAGATGGGAAAAGAAGCAAGAGTGATTAATTTGAAACATTTATCGAACATGAATACAAATGATGCCCCACAGCTTGAATGTTACAACAGATGCGCGAAGTTTGCTCCATCAGACTCAAAATATGTTTGATACCGACGGACCATTTGAATGCTGCGAATTATTTGATCTTTCTGGAGCAGGTTCTTCCAGATTTGCTTCACGATGTTCCACCAAACGTGAAGCGCAACATGTGATTCCAACACGATGGGGCCCCTGGTCATTTTGAACAGATCATTTCCTCCACTTGGGCATGGTGAACCAGTTCCCTGGCTCCCACGTTGACCGGATTTATCGAGCCTTGATTTCTTTTGTGGGAAGCCAACAAAATTGTCGTGTATCACGATCCTGTTGTTTCTGAAATGGATCTTGTGACAAGATTCGCCTGCGCAGATGCTACAATCAAAGAAACTCCCGGTGTGTCGGTGCGTCGGTGTCAGGCATGTTTGGCGTCTGATGGTGCAAACTTCGAGCATCTGTTGTAACATTCAAGCTGTCGCACACCATTCGTATTCATGTCCAATAAATGTTTTAAATTTATCACTTTTGTTTTTTTTTCCCATCTGCTACCTCTGCTGCCACTTATCCCTGGTATTTCCGAGTATAGGTTCCTATGCAATTCTTAAGCCTTATGATGTGCCCTACCTCCCTAGAAATGTTTCGCAACATTTACGGTACACCCTGCATATATAACAAAAGATATAACAAAATACGACAGCTGCTTTAAAAATAATTGGCGACCTCAAAGTTAACGATTATAGATTTTATGCTCTGCCTCTAAATTCATCTGTTCTTCCAAATTCTAGATCTTTACATGTTACGTAACGTTCAATGCAGATACTTCATGTCCAATCACTAAATTGTAAACAAAAACTTTTCTAACTCAAACTGAAACTACTGACTCCCTCCCTTCTTCCTTTGAATTCCGGCGTTATCCTTCGCGTAAGCTCTCCTGCTGTCAAGACGCTTCTGATCCACGCTTCTGCTGCGTACTTGCTTAAGATGACTCCCTACTTTAAAACCCGTGTACATGGAAATTATTGTATTCAACTATGATTTAAAAATTATCTTATCTACAGAAAAAATGATCTGAAGTGCGTAAAAATAAAGATTGTGCTACTTCAAGCTCAGTTGTGTTAAATGCATCATCATGCCTGTCCACTCAGCCCTGTCTTCAGCCACTACGGTCTTCTCAGCCATGACGATTATCGAAAGATGTTAAAAGTACCGGATTCTTTCTTCTACGCATTATTTAGAACATTATTGTGGGAAATCAGTATCGCCAGCGAGGTGACGTCATCTGCCGTCAGCCCAGCGCAGCGCAAAACAGCTCAGACGAGTACCAGAGGTGGTGTGGAGCAGACGAGTTCCAAACGTGGACGAGAACAGACGTGTTCTCAGTTGACTTGCCTTCCAGGAAGATCGAGGAGGGATGATGTCCCAGTGGTCATACAGAACCCACCAGCATTTGTGAATCCTGATCTTGTTCCCGAGGTTTGACAAGATAAGCCAAACTTTGAACTGTTGATTATTACATGAACAATACGTGGACTATTCTTAGTCTTGGGGTTATCGTTATCCTTAGTTATGTCAGTTTATCATGTTATCATCCCATCTTTTATCATCTTTCATTCATACTAGTAATTTCGTAATAAATTCAATATATATATATTATATCCCATTATAAAATATTTCATAAACGAACAGCTATTTACTTATAAATGAAACAAATATTAAAATAAAATTGACTACAAATTCTTATCTTACAGTTAACTTGTTATTTAATTTACTGTTGTTGGATGCCCTAATTTTAATCTTCACGCTTCATACTTTTCAAGTCATCGATTCTTCAGGAAGCGCCTGGTAGAAGAGTGGCATTTTTTTGTAAAATATTCGTGGAATAAAAATATGAAATCTTTTCTGAGAATGCAAAAAATAGCAAAATTCCTTTGTTCGGACTTTATAATTGTTCAAAATGGAGTGCAAAATATATCAACCTTCATTGACCTTTAAATGGATTCTTTATTGTTTGCAGTTCATAGTCGTGTTTCATTCATTACATTCATTCACATTCATTGATTGCAGTTCATAGTCAAAGCTACGTGATCAGGAACGAGAGAAGCCTTAGACCATTTGCTGTTTTTTGTCTTGTAGTTATCCAGTATATTGGTGAAAATTTCATCCCTTCTCCACATGATATAGCTAATGAGAAACGTGACTGTCATTGCAGCACACATTAATACAATAATTGTGTCTCCTGCGTCGAAATTATATTTTGGCATCAAAAAACAAAACTGCATAAATATGTTAGACCAAATAATGGCTTTTTGTTTTTCTTAGCTTTCAAGTGCTTTAATCTGCTACTTGTTCTGGAGATTATAAGCATTATTTTATCCACTCATGGTCTTTTGAATACGGAGAGAAAGTTCTTTTTCTTTTAATTCGCTACGTAGAATATGGTAATTCTTTATTAAATTATGTATTTCAAGTAATTAGAATATATACAACAGCTTAGGTTCTGGCTATATTATTCTGTTTCTCTCTTATCTTTCCCCATTAAAAGGAGGAATATCTAGTAAATGTTTTAAAATCAAATAGCTCTGCATTTCCCTTTACATTACTCCAGAGATTTTGGTAGCGTTAAATATGTGAGAAATTTTACAACGTACTGACATTTTAATTATTAAAATGCATTAAAATATTTCAAAAGATAAATGCTCTTTTCGATAAAAGCTGAATAAAAACTAAATCAAGGTACTGAGTGTTTTAGTGGTACTCGTTTTGTTTTCCTACTGATGAGTATATGTTTTTTTTACTGATGAACTACATGTTACACAAAATGTAAAAGTTGGGTACAGTTCCTTAAATGAAGATTTGTTAACATTCATTAATAATGAATGCAAAGTATAATTTAACGACGTTAAGATTATGAATTTAAGCTGCAAATGTTTCTTTAAAAAATTAGCCTTATTAATCTGATAGCTTCAAAATTTTGCATCTGGAATAAAACAAGTGTTTCAAATAGCAAATATTAGGTGTATATGAATATTATAATAATGAGTCATACAAAACAATTGCTTGAACTGCAAGAAAAGCGATTAACAACTAATTAAATTAGCTAGTTCTAAACTGAGAGAACTATTTAGTGAAAACACAGTGAGCTGCTTAAAATATGGTCACAAAAGGAATATTCTACTAGTCGTCTATTCCATTTTCTTCTGAAGCCGTTGTCATACATAATGCAAATTTAAAGTATTCCTCGAAAAACATTTAAACTTTCACTTTTCTTTAAAAGTATTGGTATGAATGTTTCCCAACCTCTATCTTCAGATGTGATTTCCATTAGTGTGCAGCGTTACCAGCAAAAAAGAAAGCTATGCGCTGCACACATACATTTATAAAAAATACCAGAGTAGGAAAGGTGTTAGAAGCCATGAAAATCTTTCACAGATTTTCCGTAGACAACTGGTAACAAAATATGCTTCGATTCGTAAGTAAAGTGTTCATACTGTACTTCAACGTCTTTTATTTAACCATTTTCAGGAAATATATATAAATTTTTAACTATCTAAGGTTATTATTTATATTAACTACTTATTTATAATTTCAGCCTTTACTATAACTTTTGCTTTCCGTTTCCTCATCAGAATGAAAATAATGTTATACAGTATTTAAAGAGGTTTTTAGATTGTAAGAGAAAGCATGTTTCTGACCTGCGTTGGCAAGCTATGTTTAGTTCTGCCAGCTGTGATAAGTTGTAATTAATCTGCTCTGCTTTGCGTTATCACTGCCGACATTTGAATTTGGTACGCCGGTTAAAGTCATTGAGGCATCTTAGATTAAAATTTTATTGTGTAGTCTTTAAACGTGAAATAGTGATTGGAATACTATTCCACCCTTAAAGTGAATTTGCCTATTATTTAGCCTCAACGCCGCGAGCTGCGGTTGATTTTATTAGCACAAGAACGTGCATTTATGTTTTAAGTTCTGTTAAGCAAAAGGGTTTATTAAGAATTTTTCTGACTTTGTGATTATTTTCAGATATAGTGATAATTCCCTTCACGTCTGTTAGGGGATGTGGACTGATTAACTTTAAACAGATTAAGAAAAGCCTGTAAATGTAACAAATTCTTTTTCTCATTTCTTGGAAAGACACATATGCGTTCAACTACTATAAAAATTTTTTATAAATGCTAAAATCTTCTTGTTGCACTGTTTAATTTTTATGGAAAGAGCTTCACATGCAATAAAAATTTGATCCTAAATACATTTAAAAACAGTTTCCGTTTCACGATGGAAGAAATCTTCGGAGTTGCAAATTGATGTTTAAGTTAGATTATGTTATTTGAATATGGCAAAACCCACACGAGCTATCTTCCTATGGAAAGAAGATACTATTCGTTAGAACGGCGTCAGTTAAAAACGTAGAAAAAATGAGAAGCAAACAATGCTACAACAACACGCCAAATATCTTGGCTCGAGAATTTAACATTTGAAAAATCATCACTCGTTATTTTTGTACCATATTTCTCCATTTTTTTAGTACGATGGATTACACAATTTAGCAATTACCTAATAATGAAGAGGCTGTTATAAGATTCTTTCAGGACAAAGGAATAATTCATAGCAATAGACTTCTCAAAATCATCCGATGAAGTTGTGGGGTTTTTATTTATTTCATTCAGTATTCAATCCTTGAACCACACAAACACTAACAAGCAAAGAATACCTTAAGTGTGTTAACACAGAACAGACGTAAGACTTAAGAAGGGTTAACTACCCTTTATTTCTCAGAAAAAAATACAATCAGTTCTTAACTCGGAACGTACAGCCTCCACTGGGGCTTGAACGTAAATGAATATAAAATTAAACGTAACTAAAGCTGACTGAAGATATAGTCGAAACTATCAAGATTCTAAGTAGTTGGCTCCTAAATCTTAATTAAGTCGGCGCAGCCAAACAAAGGCCTAAAGTATAGCCGGACGTAGTAATATCTAAGAAAGATGTAGCCAAAAGGCAAACGCGCTCTAGTCAGAATCTCAGACTCTCTCTCTCGAAGTCGGTGAAACATCGACTTAAATACTACTCTTTACTCATTTGCCTTGATTGCGTTTCTGAATTTACATTCTGGTAGGAAATTGTAAGCTGAAACTAGAATGATAGGAATAATGGATAAACTTAAAATATCTCTTAATAAAATTAGGATAAACCTTATATTTTTCCCCACCAGAATTTAACTACTCGAAAAATAAGGTCTCAAAACGACCTTGTTTAGTAGTGTAAATTCTACAAAACTCTTCTTCATCAAAGTTTAAACTTGTAGCAATAGTGCTTTCTTGAATTCATCATTAAAACGTTTCCAGTTTTGGGCCAACTTTACAACAATTTCTAAAACTATACTAAAACTACGAATTTTGCATTCATAATTTTACAATTTGACATACATCTGCTTCGTCTTTACTTTCAGTCAGACGTCAGTCTTGTCCTTCTAACTAATCTGGAAGGAAAAGGTATTAGTAGATTTTTTTCTCAAGGCATTTTATTTTTCTTACCCCTTTCCTTTTATTGAAATTAATTTAGCCCTCAAATACTTTAATTCACACAAAATTTAAATCCCCTTTCCCCCACGCTCTCCAAAAACAGTTCTGAGTGAATTTGAGCGTGTTACTGTTGTGTTTCGAAGCACTGCTCTGACACCTACACAACAACTGGTACTTGTTAAAGCTTAGCACTCAAGACCTTAGAAGACTCCTTAAAAATCAAAACTACTTCTAGTGTGCTAAAATGGGACTTGAATTAACTTCTTACTTCTAGTGTGCTAAAATAGAACTTGAATTAACTTCTTAAGTAAAGCCTGGAAAGCCTAACTTTAAATACATTCAATCTATACATTCTTTCAATTCATCTATTATACAAAGTATTTTACAGCCATGTTTGACCAAAACTTACATTTTTACAAGTTTAATTTTACAGTTGTTTTAAAGCAGACATTAGCATTTCTACTTTTAATAGAACATTTTAACATGCGATATTTTAAAATTCATTTTACATCATTCGTTTATAGTTGCTATACAAAATTTACAAACTTTTGCTACAATGTTTCTTTAAGTTAACACGTTTTAGATTAAAGTCTTTCGACTAAATATTCACAAATTAGTTTCTAGCAACTTGAGAATTCTCAAAAAGGTATTTACAAAATGAATTCTAGCCAACTTGCGAATTCAAAAATCTTTTCTGTTTAAAAGATAGTTACAACTACATTTTCGCAAACCTGCGAATTCAAATTTTTGCTTTAAACTGTATTTAACAACTTTAAACAACATGACATAAATCGAACTTTCAATGCAAAATAGGAAAGTAGGAAAATTTTCAATTACCTTTTTTTTTCTAAACTCTTCCATTCTAATGAAGCAGAACTCCTCGAAAGTCGGATACTTCAGAATTTGTAATGCTCTTTTTCGGCTTGGCTGGCTTGTTGCCTCCGTTGGCAGTCTTTTCCGCTTTTTCCTTTTCTCAACGAATCGCACCGACTTTCGAATGGGTAAAGGATGCTTGAAATCTGGTCCTCTCTTTAAGTCCTGGGGCCGGTTTCTTTGCTGGGGAACTTTAAACCTCTATTTAGCTTCCTGGCCTGTTGGAACGGCACCGCTTCCACGTCAGCTAACCTTTTCTCTCTCGTGGTTCTTCGCGCCGACGTTCCTGTGGCTTTTTTTCAAGTAGTTTCCTTAGGTTCTGGAGTTGGATGTTTTCTTGGAATACTTATCCATGAGTTTTTCCGCTTTCCCATCTGCACTTGCTTCTGTTGTAGGGGAACTTTTCTTTTTTTCTTCTTCATCCTCGCTGGGCCTAAACCTTGCTGATGTCAGTGTTCTCCGCTTGTTTTCTTTTGGTTGCTGGGGGATTCTTGCTAGGCGACGGACACATCAATGTTCTTGGCGCACTCCCAGGATCCTGGAGTAGATGTTTTAGAATTTGAAAATCAGTACGACTATAGTACGGCTTGAGCTGGTCAATATTAGCAATTATTTGCTGGACATTTATTGACGACAAGCCCATCAAACTCGGTTCGAATTTCGCCACCCTTTTTTCGGGTGCAAATGATAAGGAATGCTTGATTTTTAATACTTTTAGACCGACCGTATATTCTACATCGCGTCTATTTCTATGATAATACAATTTTTGTTTCTGCCTTGCCGCATCAGAATTTTTGATAGCCTCATTTATAATTTTCTGGATATCTTTCAATTTAAAACCTTTCTGTCTTTGCTGGACAAAAACTAATTTGTCCACTGGCGTTAACATTTTTCTACCTAAAAGTAGTTCTGCTGGGTTTTTTGTGTGGTATCACGCTTCGCTGTTCTCAAGGCAAAGCCTAACTCATTGACACAGCTGTCGCAAGGGTCATGATAATTCTTAACGTATCCCCGAATAATTTTAACTATATTTTTACTCACCCGTTCCTCAATATTCGATTGCGGTCCATAAGGTACGATTTTTAGATGGCGTATGCCAAGGCCTCTGCAAAGATTTTCAAATAAATTACTTACGAATTGCCTACCATTATCTGATACTACTTTTACTGGGGCCCCGTATTTTAAAATTTATTTATTTAGAAACGAATCTGCTACTATTTTTGCTGAAGCTCGTTTAAGGGAAATTACTTCCACCCATTCTGAGAAATGATACACAATGGTTAACACTTATCTGTTTTTATTAATTTTTGTTCTAAGGTAGTGACCAAGAAACCAATTTATTTGGGAAAGTTGTTTTTATGCTATTTAGGTACCCGGCCGGGCTGTAATTAACGTCGTTAATTAATTAACACAAGTGACCTGACCTGACATACGCCTTCACCATTTTGTACAACTGAGGAAAATACCCCGCTTCGCGAATACTTTGCAGGGTTTTTTTAACCCCGAGATGCCCCCCTTCCTATTTTCGAATGATAAAGCTCCTCTAAAATATTTAAGCGCAGACACATGGCGACTACCGGCCGCAGCTCTTGATTATCGTTGGTTGTTTTCGTGTAAAACAGCAATTTATCAATAATTTCATAATGCTCCGGCCTATTGCAAATAGCCGTTAAGTCTACATGTTCAAAATTTTCGGGATCTTCCAGTTAAGCGCAATTGTCTTTGAACTCTGAGTCCGTTTTTAATTCGGAAAATATTGTTTCACGCGTTTCAATTATTTTCGCAGTTAGCGTCGTGCATCTTATTGTAATTTCCTCTTCATCGATTATTATTCTTGATAGTGCATCCGCAACTACAGTGCTGGCCACCGTAAATGCAGCACTATGAAGGAAGCATGCAAATAACATGAAATTTAGAATATGCATTAGCGGAAGTGAGATACGCAAATGATTAGAATTTCAGCGCAGACGCACATCAAGCGCGCCTGTGGCGCCACTTCAAAGCGCTATTTTAGGATTGGAGGTTTCGACGATTTCAAGTTCGGCAATTGTGTTTTTCTTGCGGTTTTTTCAAAAAAAAAAAAGATCAATTATGCCTCGTAGTAAACAGCGATCATCGGTTGATCTAGTATCCGAGTTCGACAGAGGAAGGATAGTAGGCTACCGAGAGTGCGGCTTATCTTTCAGGGAAATCGGTAGTCGTGTTAGACGAAACCAAACAACTGTAATGCTATCCGCATTACAGTTGTTTGACAGTTGGATGCAGGAGGGTACGACGGACCGACGTGTTCGATCGCATCCAACTCAGTGCACCACTTCACGTGATGACAGGAACATTGTGCGCATGGCAGTGACGGATCGCTCAGTCACATCACGAACCATAGCACAGCACATTCAGTCTGTAACGCATCATCCAGTGTCTGCGCGTACCATTCGAAGCCGTTTACAGCAGAGTGGTCTGGCCTCAAGACGTCCATTGCTTCATTTACCCTTGACGCAGAACCACAGACGTCTCCGCCGCCAATGGTGGGATGAAAGAAGGATGTGGTCGGCAGAATGGAATGAAATTGTCCTTACTGACGAGTCACGCTTCTGTCTGCAACACCACGATGGTCGGATTCGAGTCTGGGGACACTTTGGAGAGAGGATGCTGAACAGCTGCGTTATGCACCGCCACACTAGTCCTGCAACGGGTATTATGGTATGCGGCGGTATTGGATATCACTCTCGCACTCCTCTAGTACGCATTACCGGTACTTTAAACAGTCAGCGCTACATCTCCGAGATGTTGGAACTAGTTGTCCTTCCTTATCTTCTGGGCTTGGCCACAGCCATATTTCAACAAGATAATGTGCGACCACACGTGGCACGCATTGTCGAAAGGTTCTTCGTCAATAGCCAGATTGAATTGTTTCCCTGACCGGCTCGCTCTCCGGATCTTACGCTGATAGAAAACATGTGGTCCATGGTTGCTGAACGATTCACACAGATTACATGCCAAGCTGCCACACCAGACCAACTTTGGCAATGCGTGGAAACTGCTTGGTCTGCTGTACCCCAAGAACACATCCAAAGTCTCTTTGAATCAATGCCGAGGCGTGTGGCAGCGGTAATTTCCAACAATGGCAGCTACTCTGGCTACTGATTCTAGAAGGAACCACACTTCACAGAAGTCTATAAATTTAATCATTTGATACTTGGTCAATATGTTATCTAATAAATAAATTTTGTTGTGATATTTTTTGTCTTTCTTGGTGTTGCCATTTGGGTGGGCAGCAGTATACATTTTCTTTCCTCGGCATGGTTTTATTATTAAATTAAACTCTTGCAGTTTTAATGCCCAACGTATAAGCCGGGGCTAAAGATTTTTACTGGAGTACAAGCGACCAATTGCCGCGTGATCTGAATACACAGTTATCGGGGTGCTTCCGAAGTAACCGCGGAATATTTGGACCTCTAATAACACCGCGAGGGTTTCCCTTTCAGTGGCGGTATAATTACGTTGAGTTTGATTCAGCGTTTTGCTAAAAACGGCTATTGACTGCCCATTTTGAGAAAGAACTGCGCCAACTGCGTAGTCTGACGCGTCTGCTGCAATTTCTAAATTTTGATCCCTTTCCGGGAATTTAAGAACAGGGGTGTTAATTAAGGCGTGTTTCAATTCTTCAAACGCCGTGTTTCGCCTTCGCTGTCCATGTGAACCTCGTCTTTTTTCGTTTAAGAACCACAAGGATTCAACTATCTTTGCAAAATCCTTTATGAACACTCTGTAATAGGAGCACATTCCCGAAAAGGAAGATAATTTCTTGGCCGTATTTGGAGGTAGATAGCTTTTAATCGCTAATATTTTACAGTTGTCAGTATCAATACCGTTTTTAGACATTTTATAGCCGAGGTACCTCAATTCCTGGGTGGCAAATTTGGATTTCTTCGGATTAATTTTCAGGTCCCCCTCATTTTATAATCTAAAACCTTCCTCTAAATGTTTATTGCGTTCCTCTAGAGTTTCGCTAATCACAATAATATCATCGAGATAGATGACTGTATTTTTGCCAAACACTGGCCTTAAAACAATATCCATAACTTTTTGATATGTAGCCGGAGCCCCCTTACGCCAAATGGCATTCTCAAAAAGGCATACACGTCTGACTTTGTAATAAAAGCTATTTTTTCGTCATCCCCGGGTTTTACTGCAATCTGAAAATAGCATGACCTCAGGTTTAAAATGGTCATATATTTAGTCGACCGAATTTTTCTTATAATTTCATCTATTATCTGGAAGGGATATGTGGAGTATTTCGTTATGCTGTTTAATTTACGGTAGTCAACTGACAATTTCCGCGCTTTCGGATCTGCGGGTGGCAGAAGTCCTGCAGCAGGAAGCTGCATTGAGCCCCATTATCCAGTAGGGCGGTAGTAGAGACGTCGTTTAATAATATATGGATCTCCGGCAAGGCCAAAGTTTGTACAACTACCGTATTCAATTTGATTTCTGAGGGATTTTCCTTCCTAGAGGTGACCTTGCCCTCCTCCAGGTCACCGTGGTTAGTTTAAATTTTTCTTCTCTGCCCCTTGATCCAGCTGCTTTTTATTTCAACGCGCTTTGGTCTGACCGGTCTTTTTCTTACCTAACTTTGCAACTTTCCCCTCTTGCCGATACGAATTCTGCTGACCTTGAGCTTTCGTTTGAGAGTGAAACCTTGAACACTGCCTAAAATTGTTTTCACGCGCGTTTTCTACCGTTCGTCTACTCTGAAATTTTACAGCTAGTTCAAATAAGTTTTCCAGGCTTTGCGGATTTCTGACTTCAAGAAAGTCCTGGATTGGTGGAAGTAACCGCGGCAATATGATTTCGATAATTTCTTTGTTTGTTTTTCTTTTTTCTTTTTCCATATGATAATTTGACAGTGTGTATCTTCCTTACGATAAAGTTCGTTAATTTGTCAAAATTAGTTTGTTATTTACTAAATAATTCGGATTCCAGTTTTGAGCGGTCTCTTACAACTGGGAATGCTTTTAATAGCGAATTTAAAAATTTTTTCCAAGAGTGCGTTTTGGATCCTGGATCCCCGAACAAATTTTTGACAATATTTTTGTACCAGCTGAGGGCTTGACCTTTTAAGTTGGCTGTAGCGATGATAATTTTCTGCAGGTGGTTCACAGGATATAACGTAAAATGTAAGTCCAGCTGCTCCAGGAAAGTCATCACGGAACCTTTTCCGTCGAGCGTTACTGTTGGCTTCATTGCCACTCTTATTGTTTGAATGATAAACCCCAATCCCTCCAGTGGGTTTGGTTCTGGTTGAGGAAATTGAAAGGTGGGAGGGGTCAATGAGAAATCTTCACTACCTCGCGTCATAGTTCGTTAAGAACACAACTGGGCGCCAAATGTGGGGTTTTACTTATTTAATTCAGTGTTCAATCCTTGAACCCCACAAACACTAAGAAGCAAAGAATCGCTCAAGTGTGTTAACAGAGACGGAAGACTTAAGAAAGGTTAACTATCCTTTATTTCTCAGATTAAATACAATCAGCTCCTAACTCGGAACGTAGAGCAAAGCCTCCACTTGGGCTTGAACTTAAATGAATAGGAAATTAAACTTAACTAATCTTAACTAAAGCTAACTGAAGATATAGCCGAAGTTATGAAAATTCTAAGTAGTTAGCCAATAAATCTTAATTAAGTCGGTGAAGCCAAACAAGGGCCTAAAGTATGGCCGAGCGTAGCAATATGTAAGAGAGGCGTAACCAAAAGGCAAACGCGCGCTAGTTAGAAACTCAGACTCTCTCTCTCGAAGACGGTGAAACATCGATTTAAATACTACTCTTTACTTATTTGCATTAACTGCATTTCTGAATTTACATTCTAGTAGGAAATTGTAAGCTGAAACTAAAATGACAGGAAAGACGCAGAAACTTAAAATAATTGTTAATAAAATTGGGATAAATCTTACAAAGTTAACTTTTAACTCAAACAAAGCTCCTACATTGCCTTAATACATACGTTCTTGCTGTGAAATAGAAAAGGATTGAATTGACGTCGATTGAATTTTGCGAATTTCAATTAGAAATCCGCCATCTTGCGACAACAAATTGGTATAGCTAATTTTAAAGTCTTTTCATAAAAAGAAAAAAACAACGCTGGACGTGCTCTTAAAGGACAATGTGTATTCGGGGGTTTATGTCTAGAAAGCAAAGGATGTTTTCTGGTCGCCGTTCCGGATCGTTGTGCTACAGTATTGATGACTGCTATTAAGGAACGGCAGTTTTATATTTTCAGACTGCTGGAAAGGAAATAAGAAAGAATAATTAAGAAATGCTGAGTATGAACATTTTACTGTGAGTCACAGTTATAATTTTGTAGACCCTGAAAGTGGATATCATACCCAAATTATGGAGGGATCGTAGGGCAGTATTAAATGAAGAAATAAACGTCAGGTGGGCACTGCTCGCAAACATTTAGAGCCACATTTGATAGAATTTATGTGGCATCGGTTATATTCATAAACTGAAATTTTTTCTGCAATATTGAATAGTATTTGTAATTTTATACCACCTGGGTTTAGATTGAATTCCGTTTTGTTTTTTATTTTTTATTTATGTGTAGAATATTGTAGATTAAAAAATTAAAAAGAAGCATTTTTTTCTTTAGGAACTAAGAAATTTAAAAATTTTTATTTTTTACGGAACGTTTTTTTAGTCTTTTGAATTCCATTATTATTTCGTAATTTTATACTTGGCAACAATTGGTGGCAAAAAAGCAGCGCATTTTTAACTGACGCTGCTCTAACTGAATAGTACCGGAAAGGAGTCTTCGTGGAAGACTTTCTGAAAGAAACTCTTTCGGATTAAAGTTGCACATGGAACGAAATCAAACCATGCAGGCAGCTCGTTTGCTGGAATCGAATCTACACTCATGTCCATAAATTAAGGATAATTCGGAGTCACGCGGAAATCGAACTCTAAAATAAATATATCACCTGTAAAATCACTACACACATCTTCGAGAATCATATGCAAATTTCAGGAAGTAACCAGATGACACCGATGGTACGTAACAATGACGAGAGTGTAAGAGAGTGATATATAAGGAATACAGGCAAAGAAGTAAAATTGTTTGCAGGCGCTTTATAAGCATTTCAGTGCAATAACCGAATAGTTATGACACAAAGGACGCATTTGGATGATTTTTTACGTGGTAGAATTATCGACCGTCTGGAATGTGGGCGAATCCAACTGGAAGTATCAGACGAACTTGGAATTGTCCAGAGTGTCATCTCCAGGCTTTGGCAACAATTCCAAGATGATGGTAATGTGAGTAGACGCTACACCAAAGGTCGCCCCAGAGTTACAACGCTGAATGAGGACAGGTATTTGGCAGTTACTGCCAAAAGAAACAGGCGGAGCACAGCCTCAGACCTGTCTCGTTAGCTCTCTTCAGCCACTGGTACGACAATTTCAAGGCAGACCGTGTACAGACGCTTAGGGCAGATTGGTCTATATGCTCGTATACCTGTCAGATGCGTTCCACTTACTGCAACTCACTATCGCCCGCGGTTAGCCTGGAGTAGAGAGCATGCATTGTGGACACCGCAACAGTGGGCTTGTGTGTGTTTTCCGACGAGTCCAGGTTTAGCTTGCAGTCTGATTCTCGCCGGACTTTCATATGGAGAGCTCCAGGTACCCGTTACCACCAAGAAAACATCATTGAACGACACCGTTACGGTGGTGCAGGAGTGCTCGTTTGGGGAGGGGAATTATTCTGGCTTCCAGAATGACTTGCATGTTCAAATTGGAACCATGACAAGCCAAATCTATCGGGACGTCATTCTGGAACAACATGTGCCTTTGTTTCGGGGCGCCATGGGCGCACAATTTGTGTTTATGGATTACAACGCCCGTCCTCACCGTGCAAACATCGTAAGCGAATGCCTTCAATTGGAGGATATAACCCGTATGGACTGGCCAACATTCTCACCGGACTTGAATCCAGTAGAGTACGAGTGGGACATGCTTGGCCGACGAGTTGCAGCCCGTCAACCTCCTCCTACATGTCTACCGGAGTTTCGGAGAGCATTGCTTGTTGAGTGGTGTAATATCCCCCAAGATCAGATCGATAATTTGATACTCAGCATGCGTAGGTTTTGTACGGACTGTATTGCATCGTCTGGGAGACATACAATGTATTAACAGTCATACCAACCATGTAATATTGGTTTTTTGTAAATAGGGTTTTTTTGTAATTTGCTCCAGGGAGAAAAATTCGCTAATGTTTTTAATAATATCAAACATATAGCATCTTTTTTTGCTCTTTATCTTTTGTTTAATAAATAAGCTTTACAAATAAGTCAAATTTGTTTTGCTTCTAACTCTTCTTTCCCTGATTTTGCATTATCCTTAATTTATGGACATGAGTGTAGTTCGAACTTCCAGTGTTCAGCGGGTATGGTCACTCGGCTACTGGTGGGATTAGCAAAATAACTGTTTCTGGTTTTCTAGAGACTGTATTAGTAATATTTATAAATAGTACAGTACGAAAATTGGAGAGATATCATCTAATTTAAATCTAAATTTTCAGCTTAGCGCCTATCGCCGGTGTAATCTTCTTGTCAACCATATTCAGCTCAAGATCGGAGAAGTCAGATTATAAAGCATTAGTTCATAGAAGATTTACGTATAGTCATCGATTAAATTAAGGTGTATTTCTTACTTTTTGGAGCACCGGAAAATTTGAATGAAAACAGGAATCTTTTTTACGTTTTTGAGTAAACTAAGTGAGCAATTAATGCTTAGATAAAAATTAAAAGCATTTGGTTTTAAAGCCAATTATATCCTTTCAAGGAGAATCTCGGAAAAAGAACGTTCTGAGCAGATGACTGATTGTAACAGACAATAGAAACAATCGTAGTTGACGGTAGTAGTTGCATAACGAGTATGGATGACAATCGTAGTTGCATCATTTTTACTTTGGGTGATGGGTTTTTTAGTCCAAAGGGATTTAGTCCCTAAGGACTATTACTTTCGTTTTGCGATTTTGCGTCGATTCACTCTGAATGCCCGTTTCACTTTTCAAATTGTTACCACTAAATGTTATCGCTCTGCATTAAATTTTAAAAAATGAAAAATCTGCATAAATGTATGCATGTTTCTCGCATTGTGATAAAACCTAGAGCCATCGAATTTTGAATGACGTAATCCTACTGCGAATATGGGCATCTGGAAGCCCTAATTTTGAATTTGAAATTTGCTTTATTATCGATTTTATGTTTTGTAACATTTCAACGAATTTCTGATTAACAAACTAAATGATTTCAAAGCGAGCAATGGCAACACTGTACGGAAAAAAAACATTTTTATCTCCAGCGCACGAGACTTACGGAAATTCTAAAGATATGTTCATTTTAAAATGATTTTGCGATATTGATTTTGAACTGAATTTTATGGTTTGAGTACGTAGTACATGATATTTAATAAAAAAAGGTAGCACACGAAACGTTAAAAAAACGCGCCTTTGGACGTAATTTAAAATCTGAAATCTTTCAGATTTTTGTTTTTGGTTTTCGATTGTATTACAGATAATTTTTTGAGAGATCCTTCTACGTATGGTCAATTTTTATTGATAATTAAGAAACGATGACTAGGTGCATATCGTGGGAAAGGAGATGATTAGAAACATGGAAGAGGGGAGCCAGAGATGATATTTGTAGAGTTTAGACTGATAGCCTTAGTTTATTTTGCGATATTAAAGTAAATGAATCAGAGGATGACAAAAAAAAAAAAAAAAAAAAAACGGAAAAAGAGAAGAAGATTTGTTTCGATGGTCTGACGTGGGTATGTTTTGGAATGAGAAAGAGAACGGAATAAAATAGAAATTACGAGGCAGAATAAATGATACCGAAAGTATACGATTTCTTACTATGGTAGAGCTCGAAGTATTAGAATCTATTACTTCGAATGAGGAATTATTTGACTGCTTCTCAATACTATTAATCCCTTAGAAATAGGAGAGTTTCATAAGGTGCTTCGGCATAAGGGTGTAGCATCTTTATACAAATCGGCAGAAACCTCCAACCTTCATAAATGTTCTGCGACTGTAAGGGAGGCCACGCCGTAAACTAAAGATCAGTTCGCAGCTTTCTGATCGCAGGTACCCTTATGCCACTCTGACGTTTACTATAAAGGTATGGGCCTTCATATGCAAGCCCAAGTTTTGTTTCAATTCCTAATTAATTTGTTAAAAATTACTGTAAATTAGGTAAGCGTACTTTTTAGTGTGATAAAATGATTTAAATACCAGCATTTTCAGTACCTGTAATTTCGATGAAGAAAAAGTTCTTCTATGGGTGCCTGAAAGTAAATTGGATGAGAAAAATAAGCAAAAATTCAAACGTCATATCCAGAGTTATTTTCATACCTTCAAAATGGTACTTGTTGTAATGACACTAGTTCTAAAATTGAAATTTTGATAAGTAAATAAAAGTGCAGGTTCAAGAAACCATGCAAAGACCAAGAGTTCATTATAAAAGAAATGGCAAATCACGCTGTGATAAACTACGGTTTGGAAAACAAAACAACAATCACAGTCGTAGATCACAATGATATAAATTTTGAGAAATACTAGAAATGAGAATAAATTAAATAGAGGAAGAGGTGATACATTCCATGACTAACAGTAGAAATACTTTTTCATATTAGAAATCGATATGTACATTTATAGCCGAAAGAAACTAATATAAGCTTGTAGAAATGATATTTATTTTAAATAGCCAATTAAATTTAAGTTTTTGTTCTTTCCTATAAGCCTACATTTCCCTAATTGTCAATGACAGAATATTTAAATTTGGTAGCGTGCGTGAAATTATGCAAATTCTACTTTGAGGAGAAAAGGTTTAAATACTAAGTTCTGGAAGACAAAGTTTGAAAGTATGAGCGAACTCTGTGCTTTTGTAACGTGAGCTTCTGCTTGGCATTTATTGCTGGTTAACGTGGCGTAACAGTTATTACTTTGTTGCCGCTAGATTTTCAACGCTGTTTTAGGAAACAGGAAAGTCTGACACCTGTAGCTTAATTCTACTACTTGTTAATATCTTCAAATTTTTAGTTTAGTTCTTGCTATCTGAGTTATCGCCCGAACGAGGCGTAGTTTGTTAGCGTCATGTCGACGCATTGTGAATTTAATAAGAGTTAATAAATGGTTCTTTTCACCCTCCTCCTGTGTGGTTTCTACACGTATCTCAGCTGTTAAACTACAAGATAGACCAGAGGGTCCTACAAGCTATTTAAACTATTAGATAGAATGTATGAAAATTAAACATTTGACAGAATACTGAAGATTTAATAAAAGATATTTCATTAATTTATGATCTATATTCATTCCCAATCCCAAAAAGAAATACCCTATATGCATCTTATTCATATCATATGTCGTATAGAAGTTTGGCATTACGATGAAAATAAGGTTTAATTTATTGGAATGCCTCATCTCTTTCAGGGAAGTTGAAAACGTTTTCTGCCTGGGGGAAACGTCGACACTGTTAGGCCAATACGGCGTTTTCTATGAACCTGTTGGCAGATTTATAACAATTTCGCATTTTTCATAAAAATGCCAAATATTTATTTCCTCCCCTGCTTAATTAATTAATAAGCGACCGAAAACAAAATCGGACTTGCTTTAGGACACACAGGTTGTTATTTTCCCAGTTAGAATCTGGTATTCAATTTGTGCGCGGTCCCTTAGCTGGACATTCTTACGAAGGTCTCTGTTTTCTCGAAAGGCGGCAGACTTGCATAAGGATGCGTTCACCTTATGAAGGCGTCTCTCAGAACCTACGAAATGATAATTTTCGCTGTGATTTTTGAAGACGACCTAAGTGAATAAACAGTAGTCTCTTCTAGCTAAAATCACAGTCCTAAAGAAAATTTAGCGATTACATGAAATTGTTATACAACACATATAAGTCGAGAATTTTGTTATTTTCCCTTTAGAGAATTGATATAGGTTTTGGGAGAAATAAATATAAGTAGAATAAAAAGGTATATTCATAAAACATTCTCCTACGAAAATCTCAACAGAAAACATTCATTGATTTTTCAATTTCTCAACCTAGAGTTGTTCATCATTACATTAAAGGAATAAAAATATAGGAATAACATTCTTCAAATAACACAAAGAGAAAAAAAGCAGAAAAATAGTTGTATTACTATGAAATCAAATAATAACCAGGAAAAGAAATCTAATAGCTGAATGGAATTCATAAAATAAAATAAAATAAAGATTAAGAAAAATAGCACCAATATAAAATAATAGGACAAAAAAGGCCATTGCGGAGGAGAAGCTTTAAAATTCAGAAATAAGGAAAAATTTTAAATGATAAATACATATGCATGAAGAAAAATTCGAAGCTGTATAGAGAATGAGTTAAAAAAACTGCATTTAATACTCGAGTTAGAGAACAAAAATATAAATAACAGATGCATTTCACGTCCTGGCTGTTATTTTCTTTTCTGCTTCATTAACATGGGGGGATTCCTTTTATAACTATTACTAAATCGTGAACAAAATCATACTGCGATTTTTAATAAATTTCATGAGATTTAAAATAATAAATGTGCTTTTATTACACATGCATATGATAAATCCGAGTGATAACAAAAAGGGAAAACTAATTTTGGTCTCTATTGCAGTAGGTGTTTTAACTATTCAAGAAACTGAGAACTTTATTTTCTTTTGAAAGGGAAAAAGATTCCATATGTGATTAAAAATAATTTCGTGTAAGCAATAGAAAGGTAATTATTAATAGTTAATTAAATTGCAGAAAATTTAGACAATGAATTTAGGAAAAAAGAAATACTCTTTGCAAAATGTACAAAAAGACTTCGAACATTAAGGCGATATTCCACATTTAAAAGCCTTTTCGTCTCTCATAGCTATGGATTGAAACTTGAAAAACATTTCTTTGGAGAGGTATTTTTATTGCATATTATAATCAATCCTCTTGTGCTTTGGCGTAAATAATGCGCTCCTCATTCCTATCCTTCTGTACAGTCGCATACAGCGGCGATCGGAAGCACTCGCAAAGATAGCCATATTCCTATCTTAACATCATCCATTTTACCATCTCCAAACTACGTATCAACGAGTAAGAGAGAGACTGGCCATTATAAATGTTTAAAGCAGCGGAGAATTTGTTTTGTATAAATTATTGTAATTTTATTGGTAGCATCTTTCTATCTTAACGGAGTGATTAAAATAAAAATAGATTCCATATCGTACTGAAAATTAAGATCCGCTTAAAAACTAATATTCATGTTCTGTTTAGGAAAAATATTGTCATTGCAGTCAGTGATATTTTGTAGTCCAAAGAGGCAATTTGCCCAGAAGGACTATTAATTTCATTTTGGCAATCTGCGTCGATTCATTATAAACGTTGATTCACTTTTCAAATTGTTGCCACCAAATATTACAGCCCTGTAATATATTCAAAGAAATTAAATAATGAAGAATGTGCATAAATGTATGTATGTTTCTCGCATTGTGATAAAGCGACGGTACCTAGCGCCATCGAATTTTGAATAGCGTATGTTTCCACACGAATATGGACATCTGGAAGCCCAAATTTGGAATTTGTTTTGTTACTATTTCATATTTTGCGAAAACTAAAACTTTAACAAATGTTTGATTAACAAACTAAACGATTTCAAAGAGAGCAATGGCAACACTGTACGAAAAAAAAAACCTTTTTATCTCCAGCGCACGAGACTATGCATCGGAAATTCTAAAGATATTTTCATTTTAAAATTTTTTTGTGATATTGCTGTTGAATTGAATTTTATGATTTAAATGCGAAGAACATGATATTTAATAAATAAAGGTATCTCACAAAACGTTAAAAAAAGTCCCTTTGGGAGTTATATAAAATTTGAAAGCTTTCAGATTTTTGTTTTAAATGTCTGTCAATGGACGTCTGAAAAGTTTGAAATTAAATGAGAAATGAATGCTTTGAGGAAGAAAAGAAGTAAACTTATTCAAGTACTCAAACACAATTAAGTGTTGGAGTGTTTAGCTGATTAAATATAGCTTAGTTCTGATACATAATCGTATGGGCATATTAACTATTATTTATACGAATTACTACTGTATATAAACATTCACACGCTTAATTATGTATATTTTAAAACTTTTTATTCCAGCCAATCTTAGAATTTACGGGATAATTTAAATTTTTACCATATTAGGAGGTAAAAGTTTGGAACTCTAGCAACATACTTTGGTTTTTTTTTCTGGAGGTATCAGTAAATATAAGTGTTTAATAGCTATAAGTGTCTCAAATAAAAGTATACTCAAACCAAACCAAACAGCTTGAAAATTTAGATTGACAGTGTAGGAGGATATTCTGTGTTCTGCAGTTGTGCTTTTTTATTTCGAACACAGTAAGAAATTCCGTTAATTATTGTAATTGTTTCTCCAAGAAGCAGAAAACTATTCAAGGACGCATAAAGTACATGAAGAGGACATTGATATAATATATTGATAAAATATTAAAACGAAGCGATTTTAATATAGATTCGAAAGAAAATATATTTTCTAAAATATTTCAAGATGAATTTCAAGCTGAATTATGCACTCACTACACCACTAAACAAGGCTGCTGTTCACAAAATTGTTAAAAACGAAGTCAGGCTTTGCTAAAAAGATTTGGTGCGTTCCAAGCCGGTTTCAATACTTCCTATAGTAAGACTGCCTATGTGCGCTATATTGCAAATTGGTACCATAAAGCAGTGATCTCAAATTGGCTATCCCCGGAGCAATGTTATGCGCCCTTGGAAGGCATTTCGATTATGTGTTTTTGCAAATATGGGCAACAAAGATTTCAAGACCTTTATTTATTGAATTCCGAGTTAACATTATTTTCATTGCCATTTAAAACGAATATGAATAACGGAACTGAAAATCTATAAAGAAAGCAAAATCATTTACAGTATGATGGAAAGTTTATTCAAAGATTTGAAGATATTGTTAAATGCGTCAGGGTTTGTAATGGATTAAAGCACACAGAACCGACGAAAACTTGATGAAATTTATTTCAAAACGCTTTACAGTTCTGAAACATTTCACTCAAAAGTACTCGTACAGCTCTTCTTAGTACTACAGAGCACTATCAGTTGTTACCACTTCAAACTACTAATTAAAATGAAGACAAGCAATGCAAAGCACATAAAAATCTTACACGGTTATCTCTCAATGTACGGAACTCAATACTCTAAGTAAAACTAAAAGCTGATGCCAAATGTAGTTGCCAAACTGATAGCTAGCTTGGCTCTATCTCGGCAATTTGGTAAGACAGCCATTTACTTTAATGTTGAAAATGTGCATTGAATTCACAAGTGCACATCAGTGTAGCCACTTAAGGAGGGGTTTCCAAAATGGACCAATGAGCTTCTATTGCTCTTGTGACGGCGGATCTTTGAAACTGGTCATATGGGCGTATGTTGCTTACGTTTTAATTTGCATTTGTTTCGCAGTTATAAATGTTTGGCGTAATAGTAGGAATTCTCGTAGTGCTTTCGGTTTATGAGTTTATTTAATCGCTAACATTTCACTTTCGCAATTTTTATCACTTATTGATATTCGGGTTGATGTTCACTGCATATTATCGTTCTTTAGATCGAGAAAATGACTCAAGCTACAATTAGTGTCGAATATTATGACCATGTATTAAAACAATTAAAGTGCATATATATATATTTTTAATTGAGCTGAGAAGGACTGGATGTGTTACAATGAATCAAATAGTACTTTCTTATTTAATTGCTTGCTTTTTTTTGAGTTTGAAAGTGTAAGATTGAAAATATATATTGATCTGATTGTATCTATTGTAGCATTAAAACTTATATATAAATATATTAAATATATTCTTTGTAAACAAGATAAATTCATTCTGTTTGAAGAGTATTTCTTGTGCAGACAATGCATTTAAGAGTGGACAGTAATTAAATGTGAAATTCAACACACTAAATGTATAGGAATCCAAATGAATATTCATGGCAAATTTATTACGATAGCAGTATCGCAAGTTTTATCTTAGTAATCTGAAAGTCAGTTAGGCTATAGTTTTCAGTCTAGACAGCATAATGTTTAAGATGCATGTATGTATATAATATATAATATGTAGCATTTTAAAAGGTAATTTAATGTTGAATTAAAATCATTTAATAGAAATTAATATAGAACTTTACTTACAGAGGTAAAATTTTAAATAACAGTATGCAACAGTAGCAGCACAAACGAAATTCCTAAAAAGCACTGAGAAACCATATTTTGATCTGTGGATACGTATTTCAAGTTCTTTTCAGCTTGACATAGTATTCACAATATCAAACTAATTCTGATGAACTATGAGTAATTCTAATTAAAGTAAAATTATATTTACAATATGTTCGTACCTTCTAGTACAGTAATAATTCTGCTTAAATGTTGGTGATATTTTAAATTTGCTTTAAATTTCTTTTTTAGTTTTCTGCATAGTTTTTCTCTCTGCAAAATAACAGTATTCATAATATTTTAGGTAGTATATTTAGGAATAATTAAAGGAATCTGGATTAAATAGTATTTTTTCACGAGATGAAAAATACAGATATAATAATAATAATATGCAATTGCATAGTTTTATTCAGACTTTTTAAATTACTCTTAATAAACTTACATTATTTAAAAATTGTAAGATAATTTTTATTTCAAATGTATAGGAATATGTTTTTTTCATCTGAATTGAATGTAGTAACGGAAACAAATTTTAAATAATAATTATAGTTACCATTTTGCAGTCAGTTACCCTTAAATATAAAATGTTACAGATCTGTAATGAATCTATTTCTCGTCGACAGCTATAAATCACAGTAAAATAATACTACACATATATTAGAAACAACTCACCCTACATTACATTCAATATATTTATTTCCTAGCGACACTCTGGCGTTAGGTTCCTTTCTTACAACGTCACATCTGCATCGCAACTCGGAATGCACAAATATGTATATCATTTTAAGAAGCTACATGTTCTATTCAAACTGCAATAAATCGAAAAGGGAAAAAAAAAGTATAAAAAACAGTTTTTCACAGACGATAGTTCAGCGCTGCTTCTAGTGCGCATGCGCTATTCGTCAACATTCTCCTCTGTCGGAGACAGGCTGGCGCTAATATTTCTCAGCTGATACAAAACAATATCTGTTACAGAACTTGTAAATTTAAGTATGTATCTTTACTTTACGACATGAAGAATGCTAGGAAATGCAGTTTCTTGAAAACAGAAATCGAGATTGATGAGTCGAAGTTTCGTGGAGTATCTAACATGTGTTTTGTATTCAAATTCTTTCAACCAGGTAGGTAAATCTTCACAATTGCTTATATTTGATCTCATTTCGCAATGAAAATTTTCAGAAGTAATCGACTATGCTTTAATTATTTTGTACAGAAAATTGCGTGGCAAAATGTTTTCAACTATCTTGCTTAAAGCGGGCCAAAGGTCATTTGACATGCTAGAAATATTACTGGAAGTCCATTGGTCCATCCTAGAAGCCACTCCCTCGGTGGCTACACAGATGTGCACTTGTGAAATATGCACCCCGTGTACCTCTTATTTTTGGCAATGCTTCGACTCTGATGCTTCTCATACTATTTGTATAAGATATACTGTAAATTACATATAATATGACTAAGGACAGCATATTCCGGGCACTATAATCACTGGCCAGGAAGCCATAATTGAACAAAGTGATGTTTAATAAATAAAAAGTTGTCTATCTTATTAAGAAAACTAAACGTAAATTTTTAATTATATTTTGATTAAAATAAAATCAAAATTCCATATTATAGAGCTTTCTATTTATTAGAACAACAAATCACACTTTGTTTACAAACGATCACCCAGAAGTTATAAGAGCTGATTGTTATTTAAATCATGGAATTGGCGGGAGTTTATATGCTGGTTACATCAGAATATTTTTGTTATATTTAAGGTCTTAGATTTTAGAATAAATGAGTCGGAGTTTGTAAAAATTTCATTTACTTTTTACTTTTTGGGAAGCAATCTTGTTCGAATCGTTTTAAAACAGTTCTTCTCCCGCGCTCTGGAAACATTGGCGCGTGCGGCGAAGCTGATCGCAGCGACAACAGTTCGTCCTAAAGCAGTAGCGGCAGATCTCCCATCATTCTTCGCGGTTGAGAAAGCGACGAATAGACCATTGTTGAAATCGTCTGCGTTATCCTCTCGACATTTCAAAACCGCCATTTATTTTTTTTCCCTCCTTGGTTCGTATTCGGGAATCTTGTCGCGCCTTGCAGGCGGCTGAGAATTTTGCGGCTCTCTCTTTTGCCTCCTCTTCGAGATACGAGATACGGTTACAGGGAGAAATGAAAGGGTTTTCCTCTCGACCATCTGGTGCGTGAGCAGGTAAGGTTTGACTTGTTTTGGCAATTTTCTCAACAGGTGCGTTAAAAGTGCAACAGGTTCTAGAGTGTATGAACGCAGGAGTAGTAAGGAAGCACAATTTTTTCTCTCATTACTTGCGTTTGTTAGTGATGAGTTTCTTTAATATTCTTATTGTATGTTATGATGATATTTCTTTACTAGACTGTTTATATGTCTGAAGAAAAACAAGTGACAACTAAAATGAACTGTAGTTCAGTCGTTAATTCCTTTCAATGAATTAAAAGTACAATTTTGTTTTGGTGCATTAATAGTATAATATGAATGTTCCGTTTCTAGGTCTGATATTATGAAGTCTTTAATTCTCCGTTAGCTGATTGTTAACCCATCGTAAATGCTCGGAAAAATAATTACAATGAATTATTTAAGTAACTATTTAAGGAAACCGCTTATTATATGCAACTATAAAATTTATGTAGCCGAGCAAAAGTAATTATGTAAACCTTTCTTAAGTACGATATATTCGAGAATTTTAAACACAAGATTGTACGATAATTTTAAAATAAATATAAATGAAAAATGCAAGCTCAGAAATGAGAATATAATTTACAGACGAAGAGAAATAGAAAGGTAACGAAATTATACAATAAAAATGTTATGCTGTAGAATGAAAATTGTAAAAATATATCAATTTAAGTGACGGGAAATACTTGCGTGCAATATCTAAAGTAAATATGGGTTATAGATCCCAGTTCTATTTGATTAAAATGTGATTTCGAAAATGGTTTAAAATGATGCAAGTTGATTTTAAAGATATTCTTCATAAATTTAAAATTTAATTGGAGAAAACGAAATAAATATATAATTTTTTACATTGTTTAAGTAGAGCTCTTTACCAGTTTTCATAAGATGTAGATGCAAAAATTTGATTTCTAAACTGTGTATAATGCATTATAATTCTTATCTCTCGCTTCATTTATATATGATTACCTCTTAATGCACCTATATTCTAAATTGTTTTGTTATTTGTTAGTGGTTTATATCAGTTTTATTTTATATTACCATTATCCCAAAAAATAGAAAATTATTTGTTTCTGTAGTTGAACCGCTATTTCAGATATGAATTGTATGCAGAAATATGTTAATACTTATCAGAGTTTATATAGGGTTTTTTCATTCATAGAATAAAAGTGTAAGCTCAAAATGACGCAGTAAACAGGACCAACGGTAGAGTGTTCGCTCGCTTGCGAATTAAAAAATGTATATTTCTAGCTCAGCTTTGTTTATTTTCAATTTCTATTAATGACAGATTACATTTAGAAGAAGAATTAAGATAACAAAATCATATTTAAAAAAATAAAATTCCATTTTGATCAAAAATATATAAATTAAAAACAAATTAAACATTTCTATTTAATAAATTTAATTAATTAAATAATAAATAATTTTTTTTGTATCTAATTTTTTATATTTTGCATTTTAGATGAATTAAAGAAGAAATTATTTTCTTTATGTGTAATTCTGTGTAAACAAATTCTTGAACTCATTGTAAATTTATAAATCTTTCTTGTGACATATTCGTAATTAAATAAGTATTAATTAATTTTAATTTGAAAAATGATCTTTTACAGCTTGCAACACTAAAACGCGAAGTGAATAATATTCTTAATGAAAGGGATTAGTTAGAAAAATAAATGGCTAGATGTAACTGCAGAATCTCAAAAGGATTTTGCGTTTTAAATTTAACTTTGTAAACATTTTTAAAAGCACATGCCTTTAGATATTTTCCCCCAAAACTGTTTTTCGAAATAATTTTTTATAGATATTCTTTATCATTTTTTGGTCAATTGTATCGGAAACTTAAATTACCATAATGCAATTTTAGGAGTTAAAAACGCTCATTTAAGAATGAGTACGAATTTAGAAATTTATCTTCAGGAGCTTCCTGTGATTCATCTTGGTGCTTATACTGAAACTGACGTACCTTTTGTCGTCGGAATTTAAACGCAGATATAATTTCAAATTCTAACCTCATCTTCTTTAAGTAGTTGTGGTAATTTTAAGCACATTACTGTGATTAGAATCTGATCTGTATTATACTAAAATGTTAAGTGGATTCTAAAAGAAGTTTAACATTCATTGCTTTATCCTGAAACCCCTTACTGAAAATCTTCAGTTTTAAAACACTGATTATGTGCTTCATTGTTTACTGCTTTATAAAAAAGATTGTTCATTATTTTATAAAACTGTTCATTATTTTATAAAACTCGTCGTAGATTTCTCACAACTGATACCTTCGAGTTTGGTTTCCCAACGCTGCTTCAAAGTTATGGATATTAAAACTGAATTAAAAGAAGCGTTCAATTATTTGCTGAAAAAGTGAAGAATAAATATTTGGTTAAAGGTATGAATAAAAAATTCTTAAACTGAAAGTAGCAGAGATAAATAAAATGACAGTTTTATGAAATTCGAGAAGAGAATGAAACTCAGTACAGATAGATATAGGCGAAATTCGAAGCTTTTTTAATGAATTGGGAGAATATAATTGATTTAACAGTGGCTTTATTTTTGGACACCATCAGCTAAGAATTCCTTAGGGTACAGTAGCGCGAGTTTTCTGTTACAATTCTTGAAACTCCATCGCACCAAGTATTTGTTTTCATAGCAACTTAAGCACTATCAACTCTGGGAATAATAATAGTATTTGGATCACAGTATATTTTATTCAAAAACATTTTCAGTTTTTACAAACGGAATTTTTTATTGATTGATTTGTAATTGAAGTTCATTTTAATTGAATTAACAATATTTCCATCTGGACGGTCTTTCACCCCGGCAGTCGGATTTTTTGAATACTCTGTAAACCGCTAATCACGTAGCCTTAAGTTAAAATTAACTATTAGGTTTGTAGCGTTTCCCTTAGTTCACTAACCAGTTATTTTAATTCTGGTATTTTCGTGAATTCTATATTTCCCTTCGCATTTCGTCGTCAGGATGCAAATTAAGCAGTTGAAAGAGAGGGAGTATTTAAACGGATGAAATGAATAGTTTAGATAGAGCGTGATTTCTTGAGTATAGCGCATGTTTGCTACTTTATCCTCCAGCTGTTAACTTATTAGCGGCTACGCATTCTCGCCGTTTAATTAAGTCTATTGCCGCGTAGGCTGCTGAGTTAGCCTGTTATGTTAAATTAAATTGTGAAGTCTAGCACTATTTCTCAAAATTATTGTATTATTGTTATTATGTTTACGAAAATGTAAAGTGTTTGTTTCTAATATGTCATACATTTCTGATTTTGTAACTAAAATTTGTATTTTAAATCGCTTCTGTTTCTTTGTGTTTTCTTTTGATATGTTGATAATGTTTACTCAAATCCGATAAATACCAATAGTTTGGAATGTTTTTTAAAAAAATCATGAAGATCGTCAACTTACACCCGATAAGAAACCTTTGCCTTATAGGGTATTCTCTCCCTGCTTTACGCATGCCTTCGTTGTGTAACTGGAAGCACGTTGTCCGGCGAGTGCACTGCATATTTTTTACCTGCATCGATATAACCTAATGCCTGTACAACCTTTCATCTGTGAAACATTCATCGCCAGATTACGATAAGGTAGTTACGTTAATACTCATGCGCCCTTTTAACTTCCTTGTACGAAGAAAAGGTTGTATTGTAATCGCGAAAATTTTCGGATGGCATAATTCAACAGAAATATCCATTTTGTTCTCTCCAGAATCCATTTGAACCACGCTGTCCACTGGTAAAGTATGTAGTGCGGAATCGAATTTCTTACTTTTTCAAGTATTATGATGAAATTTATTTTTGTTACTTAAAATTGATAAACAAAACTCTCCTAGATTTTTAAAGATTTATTAAAAATGTTTTTATTGTTTTAAATTTATTACTATTTTTATTAATTTGTGGAGTTTTACTTATTTAATTCCAAAGTTCTGTCCTAGAACCCCACGAACACTAGCAAGCGAATAATCGCTTAAGTGTGTGAAAAAACACGTAAGTCTTAAGAAGGGTTATCTACCCTTTATTTTTCAGAATATTTACTATCAGTTCCTACTTTGAACTTACACAAAGCCTCCACTTGGGCTTGAACTTAAATAAGTATGAAATTAAACTAAACTAGCTTAACTAAGCTATCTGAAAGGTATAGCCGAAGCTATCAGAAATATAAGTAGTTGGCCTAATATTAATTTAATCGGAGAAGCCAAGCAAGGGCCTAAGGTATGGTCGAACGTGGTAGTTCAGAGAGAACGTAGCCAAAAGGCAAACGCGCGCTAGTCAGGAAAATGAGACCCTTTCTGTAGAAGTCGGTGAAGCATCGACTTAAATAGTACTCATTTGAATTCACTGAGTTTTTGACTTTACATTTGGGCAGGAAATTGTAAGCTGAAATTAGAATAAATAGGGCAGAAGCAAAACTGAAAATAATTGTTAATAAACTTAGGATAAACCTTACAAATTATTTGCTTACATACTTTCCTGTACTTGATCCGGAACTTAATTATTTGATCCGGAGCTTAATTATGAATTACAAGTTCTAGACATTCGTCTTACTTGCCCATTTGTTAATTCAGCACTGATCGTTGTTATTTCTCAATTGAGCAAAATTAAGCTTGCTAACTTATTAAGGCATTTTTAGTATTTTATTTATTTTAAAATAATAGAGATTTGTTATTTTATTATTTTAAGTCAATGAAAATTAACTTCTTAGTTAATTTAATAAAACGGACAATTTTTTTGTTTTACTGGCAGTGAAAATAATAATTTTTCTTGAAATTTTCGTGCAGTAAAAATAAAAGCATGATTATTTATTTATATTTAATTTTAAGATTCACATTAATGTAAATTAATTGCTTCTTTTAACTTGAAATGAAAATAGGCTATGGGTTTGTCAGAAGGAATAATAACGTTGTTGCCTAATTTTGTTGGAAAAAAGTTTGTTTAGCATTTTGTATAAGGAACTGGAAATTATGTTTTTTGCTAATAGTGTTTCTTTTGTTGAAATAAAATATGCTTTAAAACTTAAATCATCTCATTTGCATTACAATAAATATAAAATTTGCCTGACGAGGTGTGGGGAACCTTCATTTATTCAGATATTTCCAATATGGAACCAACTTTTGTAATTTAACTAGTCACGTTGTCGTTTCGAGGCGAGGTATCATCAGTGCAGGAATAAAGAAATTGAAAGCATCTAAGTTGACAATAATTAAAAGTATACTAGAACTGCTGTTTGCGGTAAAGTACTACAATGTAAAATTCGGGCCTCATTTTGCAAACAAATTCGAACAGCTGGTCTAAAGCCTCTGACAAACTGACAATTTTTATTGCCTAATCGACTTAGAAATTTTAAAATTCTCTTAGCAAGAATCTAATTTTAAAAGGCTACGATTTTAATTTTAAAATATTTTAGATGAAAATCATGAGCAAAGAGCAACTTAAGAGCAATTTCTGAAAGCGATTTCTTCTATAGCCGTTCGTAAAGCAGTAACTAATCTAATCTTAGTTATAGTTAAGAAACCTCAGTATTTAAAATTACTGTCGTGTAAATGAGATTGCAGAAATTTTCTGAATTGGACAAATTATTTCGATATGAGCCAAGAAGAAAAGTTACAAAAAATTGAAATGTAATATTTATGATACAATATAATTATTCCAACAGAGTTAAATACTATAGGCATGAAAGAGTATTTATGTACCATACATTTTGTGATGTTTAGTTTTGGAAATCCGTCAGAGCGAAATGTAAACTTATGTATTGTTTGAAGTCTGAGAAGCACACTAAATTATTTCATATTCTTCTGCAATTACCAAATGATCCTGTATTACAGTAATTTTTAGTAATTTACATTGTTATTAGCTTAAGTTTTAATTTTGTAGGAATTTTAAATAAATAATAATAACAACATTAATGAAAGCAAAAAAGGGGGGAGGCATTCGCATCGTATTTCCACGGTTAAATGATGAAATTTCGTGAAAACATTACTGCTAGGGATTTACACTTTAGATTACTAATTTCTGAAACTTTTTCTTGTAAGGATAACTAAAATTACAAGTTTCTGTGATTGTGGAGAGTTTCGACAGATACATTAACATTACAGATTTTTTATTTTATGATAGGTTTTTGTTCGCTATACTTTGTTTACTATACTGCTTCAGATTATTTCGTTTTACTCATCTGAATTCATTATCAAATTAAGGATGAATATCTAGAAACCATTTTATTTGTGTGAGCTGTGCTGTCTCACAAAAACTACTGATACAGTGATGTATGTGGTAGCATGTTGCCAGCTTGATCGCTTAATAATAAGAGAGTACGGATCGAGAAAGTTCATGTCTGTATTCTTCGGCTGAGTGCATGAGTTTAGAAATTTGATGATTATTTTGAAGTTCAGAGTTTTAGTTTGGATATTAAAATATTGCTATTTTGCATTATAAGTTTTGTCTAAATTCTGTTGAAGTCAGTATTCAAAGAATTTTAATGTGAAAAGTAATTTAACATTTATAATGGAAATTAAATAAAAATTTAAGAAAACTCTAAATCACTAGAATTTCTTTCATATTCAACAAATCTATGATTTTAAGCGAATATAATCGTAGAAATGCCAGTTGCAATAAAATTACAGCTTCAAAGCTAATCATGCAAATTATATATAGACTACTGTCGATGGAAAATGCAAATTCCAGCCGATTTCCAAGTACTTACAGCTTAAAGTATTTAAATTATGCAGAAATTTGTTAAGTACATTTGTAACTTTTGTTTGTTGCAGAAAATGAAGTAATGGAATGTGTTATAGTACGAACACAGTGCAAAAGAATTGTTAACAATAACAGCTTTTATAGTAAATGCACATGGATACCGTTAAAAAAGTATACGCAGAGTAAATTCTTATTAGGTACTCAGATGCTTGCAAAATGTATAGCTAAATTTTTAGACGTTTAAAATAAGGAATAAGGGAAAATCAGTATTGCTAGCAATTTCAATGTAAGGCTGAAATATTCATCTACAACTTGTTTAGTACGATGTGGAATATTTTACTGACATTGAATCTACTGTTATGTTCTTACATCGTACTGCATTATTCGACCGATATTGAATAGGCCTTTTTGAAATTTCATGAAGCAACTTTCAAGTAATTTGAAATGAATGAGAAAGCATTTCAACTCGAACAATTAAAATTCTCATATTTTTTAGAGGAAACAAAGTTGTCGCTTAACAGAATTACATTTTTTTCTGCGTTCTTTATTTTCTTGAGGGCTTAAAATTAATACTATTTTCCGTTCAGTTTTACTTTTTGTTAAATTTAAATGTTGTTTACTCCGAAAGTAACTTACTTTTTCATGAATAAAAATTGAAATGTCACCTAAAAATAAAAGTATCTTTCTAGCTCCAGAATGCTTTTTGATTTCGCTTTGAAGCTTGGTACTTTCTCGTTTAAGCAATATTAAACGTGTTTTATGTTTTATTTCTCAAATCTTTCGTCAATACGTTCAAAAAGAATGACTATATCTAACGTTTTCATGCCATAAGTTTAAATCTGCTTTATATAAGCTAACTGTAATTAATAATGTCTATAAGCATAATTTTAGGTTTAATGTTGACAGAAATTAAATGAAAATCAAATTTATGAATCTGTTTACCGAATTTTTTTTCATTAAAAAGCTATATTTGGAGTCGATGTCAGCTACTCGTACGGTTTTTTGATTGATTATAGTAACCACACTTAGTTTAGTTTTTCTGTTCAATAAAAGTTTAGCAAAAAAGAAATTGTTTTTGAATTCACTTATATTTCTCGTCTCATCCTTTTTCTTTTCTCTTTGTTTGCTAAAAATTTTTCATTTCTTTCAATAAAAACTGACAGAGAACAAAATTTATTAAATAGCAAAATATTTTGCCATCATTTATTTTAATCGTTTCTATGCTTGTAAAATTTTAAAACTTTATTCTCACTATTTTTTTTATTCATATTTTGGAAACATATAACATTTTTTTTAAAAACTGGTAACATGTAATTTGTCCGACACTTTACGCAGGAGCTGGCATGTGCTTTAACCACGTACCAAAAAAAATGTTTTTAATGAATTTTGATGGCTGGGTCATCACAAGGTGCAATGGTGCTTGTACGTCGGTACGTCGATGTTTGGCTGTGATCCTATTGTTTGCTAGGATGTTAGGATGTGTGAGGGCAGCACACCACCCTTTCCGGCATAAATTTAAATAAAACAATTACAATTTAAAATAGCATTTAATACTTTTTATTTCATCTTATTTACTTTAAATAAGCCTAGGCAATGAACACAGGGTGCCGACGGACTGCTTTCCGTTCTCTAGGTTTGGGATAACTAATTATTTTATTGCTTTCCTTAGAACGAAAACGAGTATGGTTAAGTTGCTAACAATCTGCATAGAAGTAATGCTCACAGTTAAATACAAGTAAGTAGCTAGTAAATTAAATTACTGGTTTTATTAAGACACTTTAAATTAAAAAAATGTTTGAAAATTGCATATCAAATCTTTATTTTGATGCTTTTATTTATTTTAAAATTTTGGATAAAGTGTAGAGACATTAGGTATTTATGAAGCAGAGACGTAAAAAATGAGCAATGCCCTGGAATCACGGACCTCTCGAATACGCGCCGAGCGTGCTGACTATACCACGAAGGCATGCGAAGAAGGGGGAGAAATACCTTATATATTCCCTCTTTTAAAGGGCGACTGGGGATTAGGGGCCTCAGTTGCCAAATCGTGGTGGTGGAGAATCATCATCCACCACTTTTTTTACTTCGGGCGCCATTGTAGAGACATTAGGTATTTTTTGAAGCAGGAGAGATGAAAAATGAGCAGTGTCTTCGTCGGGACTCGAACCACGGACCTCTCGAATACGCGCCGAGCGTGCTTGACCATTACACCACGAAGGCATGCGAAGAAGGCGGGAGAAATACCTTATAAGAGTAATATACGAATGTTTATGAAATAGTTACGAGGCGACGGAATTTGTGTCAGCTTAACTGTTGTAGACTAGATTCACTGGTGTCGTTTTAAATAATCAATGGAGATAATAAACAAAAAAAAATTTTTGTAAGGCCCCAGCAAAATAAATAACAATAAAAAGTTTAATTGAAAACGCGGATATTAAGCAGTTCTTCTATAGCACGCGAAAAATATCGCGAGATCAGAAAATTAATAACAGAATAAATCCTAAATTGAAATTCAGCTAACTCTCTTCTAAACACTAACTCTCACAGCTGGAAAACAACTATCTCGTTCTAGCTCTAGGAGCCATTATTATATACGAGGTGAACAGGCTTCTGGAAGCTTCGGGAAGAATCGGTCGTAGGGCTTCGAAAATATGTCTTCTTCCGAATATTCCAAGAATCTTTCAAGATGGCAAGAAATTATCAAATATCGATAAGACCTTTCAAGCACGTATTTGCCGATATCTAGCGTTCTCCTTCAACTATTTTACGATTTGAACGTGTATGGACTCCGAATTGAAAGATCTATAATTCTATATAAGAAATAAAAAGTTATACACAAAACATGTAGCCACAAATTCCGTTAAAACAAAATAATCCCAAAATTAGCATATTAAAAGCAGCAAACAAACAATAACTAAGTAAACAATACGCAGTGTTACAACAATACAGGAAGGCAACAATGCAGTGCTGGAGGATTTTAAAATTTACGGACATTTACAACAGTTAATAATTGGATTACTAAAGGTATTTCTGTATGATGGTTTGATTTTACCAAATAATGAACTATAAGTCGAAAGAACTGTCAGAAAACGCTTTAGACGTGTTGATTGTAATTTGAAATGCAAGAAATCTTACAAACACATCATCACTACGAATTTGTGAAAAAAATTCCAAAATACATTAAAATTTCAAAATTCAGTAGGCCTTCAAATATTAGTGAGCCGTAAGTATTGATAATTGATTTCCAATACTTAGATAACTTAATTTTAGTTTCTGATCAAAATATGGATGTTTTCGTTTAAGGGTTTTCAAAGTAAAGAATTCTGAAATTTAAAAATATTTCGAGCACTCATATAAAAAATCAGCTCTAATTTTACAAATTGCTATTAAACCTGCAATGTACATCAAAAATAAAGTCGATCATAAAAGCATTTTAAATATCAGTGCTTCCTAAAACGTTTTATTAGTTTTTCTAAATTTTTCTGAAACGCTTAGTGGAATAAAGTCTCTTTAAACGGTTAGTAGTTTTAAATTTTCAGAATTATTTTAAATATAAAATGCCAATCATCTGCAGACTAGAAGCGTCTTTCTTTCTTTTTATTTATCCAGAAAAAAATCAGAGCGTGCTGTCCAAGAGACATGAATGATTTATAAGTTCGATGAATATTTAGTGCTGCACGCCCTTGATAAAGTTCCAAAATACAAAGTATCCACATTATTATTTAAAACATTTCTACAAATGACGTAAAGTATTCACTTTCGAGAGGATTTCGAAGCAGAATCAACCTAAAACGCAATAAATATTTTTCTTCAAACATTCTATTCTTTATGAAGTATAATTCCTTTTTCCATTAACTTTCATAGATCTATGAAGTTTATATTTTTTATTGACTGCTCAGTCTGTTCTTATAAAAGGCATGTTATGATTAAAAATCATGATTAATAAATCTCAGAAGATATTGAGAAGAATTTGAGATTTTAAGTGAAAATTAGCACATAAATTAGTGCCGAACTTAAGACAAGAGCGCTTTATACATTTCTGATATAGATACATTTTCTTCAGATATATATTATCTTCAAAAATAAATGTATTGTGTGTTTTCTGTTATTTTCGTCACTCAAATTCGAACAAACACGCAGGTAAAGACAAGTGTTTTAAAAAAAACTTTTAATAATAAAATTAAGAGATGTAATTTTGTTTCAAATATTTTAGAAAACCAAAAATTATCTTTAAGCAATTTCAGTTTCAATTTCAAAACTATGTAATTCAGTTTGCGAATGAAAATATGCAGGCTATACTATTAGTTTCTTATATGTGTATAATATAATTAAGATATTTAAATATCTTAATATTTTTGATTGTGCATATTTATCAGAACTTATAAAGTATTTTCACCCTCCTTTCTGCTTGCCTTCGTGGCGTAACGGTAGCAAATCGGAGCGTATTCTGGAGGTCCAGGTTCGAGTCCCGGCGAGGGCAGTGAATATTTTCACGTCTCCTGCTTCAAACTATCCTGATGACTACAGTGGCGCCCGAACTACAAGGTGGCTGATGATGATTCTTCACTATCAAGATTTGGCGACTGGGTCACCTAATTCCCAGTCGCCCTTTAAGAGGGGGAGGTCTTCCTGCGTGTCTTCGTGGTGTAACGGTAGTACACTGGACTCGTATTCGAGAGGTTCAGGTTCGAGTCCCGGCGAGGGCATTGCACATTCTTCATGTCTCCGTCTTGAAAATAGCCTATTGACTCCAAAAACTGAGTTCTTTCACGAAATTTATATTTTTGGCTGCATTTAAACTATAACAAAACATACTTTTAATATTTTGAGAACGAAAGTAATTTTCTCAGCAATAATGTCGTAACATTAATGTTACGACAAACAAACAAAAAACATTACAAAACTATTGAAATATTTGACCAAAAGCCAACCTTCTCAATTTGTATTCTGGGAATAGGTTTATATATTCGTTAGGTCACGAAAAGACTCCAGAGGAAGCAAGATATTTAGAAATTCCATTAAGTTTAAATTGCAATAATTTTCTATGAATAGTCTAAATCAAAGCTGTGTAAAAGACGGCCCTCAGAGCTCTCATTATGATTCAATACTATTTTATTATTAACTCTGAAATGCTAAAATTTGAATGGAAATTGCGTTCGTCATTATTCAATTATTTGAAAAGTTTCTAAAGCAGACATAAAGCACAATGTACGAATGAGCTATATCGAATGCCGGAAATATGCCAATTTTCTTCAACATTTGGTATTACTGGTAGATATTACAGGACATCTAAATGAACTCAAAATTAGACGTTAGGAACCAAATTGTATCTGATCTCCTGTGTTATATCAGTGGATTTCGGAAGACGCTGAAACGTTTTTTATAATACTGTAGGAAAAATATGTGGAAGGAATTTCCATTTTGTAATTTGTTTTGTTGGATTTCGGAAAAGAAATGTTGAATACTTCAGAATTCTGTGCAAACGCTTAAAGTTTCACAGATGAATTCAGTTTAATATTTGAAGATTTCATAAAATAAATGAAAGGACTACAATGTTTAATTATACAGTATTTACGGAGAGCTAGCTCGAAATCTGTAACTTTCAGGGTAATCTATTCCTTCGGATAAGGAGAGACAGAAAAAACATCATATTTCTTCAGATATCTTTCAATGAATATTGTCCATTTTTGATCTGAAAACAATGCCAATACTTGAACGTACTGACTTGTGTGAAACTGCATTTCTCAATAAGATATTTATAAAACATTTTTACTGAAGCAATATGAACTTTATCAAGAATTACTCATAAATGGTTCTACATAATTCTACTACATCGTTTGGAATGCTTAACAACAGAAATTAAGTGGAAACCTTGACGTTTCTTAAGTGATCGCTGTCATTTATCAGACTTAGTATGTATGCCATTTGTAAAATAGTATATAATTATGTAAATTAGTAAATGTAATTATTTATAATTTCAATACGGGTATAACTTTATTTTCAAGTTACATCAGGCTCATTATAACTTGATTTCTGTACTCTAAATCAGGTTATATGTAAGTGTTAAACCGCAAGAACGTAGCGCTTTTTTCTTTTCTTCGATCTGAATTTTAAACATCTTTATATCCTTTCCAATAGCTAATGCAGAACAACCTTAGTTTTTCTTATATGCGTTTAATACCGATAGATGATACTCTTTGGTTTTTGACATGCATCGGAATTTATAAGATCTCTATTTCTTCCAAATATTTAGCATAAAGTTAGAATTTTACTGCCATTGGGATGACATGTTAATTAAAGCGTTGATTCTTTAGGAAATTTCTCAACAGAATCCTTTCATGGAGGACAAAATGCGTTATGTGAGTTATTAATTTGCTTTAATCTCTGGGATACGAGTGACAGATTTTTCATCCTACATCTCTCTTTTTTATTTCCAGAAGCTCTATGTAAGACAGTATACAAATAGTATCCTATTTTTGGTACGTATAACAGTATCAAAAGCAAAACCTCAACTCTGTACTGAAAATTGCTTTCTTTTTAAAAATAAATATAAGAAAAGAAAGACTGTACGTTTTAAGTAAAGACTCTACGGGGCGGTTGTAGCAAATTGTTGTTGTATTATATTTTTAATACCTTTCTGAAATACTGAAAGAAATAGTCACACTGCTATTTAAACATTTTTTCCACTACAGTATCCAAAGAAGTAAGTGAAAAAGGCGTATACTTGAATTTGCAAATAGGCAAATTGAGAATTGGATTTCAACGAGGAATCAAAATACTCCAGAATCAATCCTTAAGATTTAAAGTGATCTCTTTGTCACTCATTGAACCAAAGAATATTGATCACTTGAGTAAAATACACTCCTGCTCAAATAATAAGCAATAAAGGCTAAACAAGGAATAAAACAAAAATTAGTTAATGGATATGCGCGAAATTTATCAAAAAGATTAGTGTGACTTTACTAGACCACTCAGCAAACAGTAAAGCAAAGATGTAAAAACACATGTATTACGACCACCATATTGCGAAAAAACAAATGGGTCGGAAGAATGTGCAATGGAAATATCACGCTAATATCGCGTATGATACCCTTTAGCTGAAATGCAACAACTGCGAGGCAAGTTGGCGATAGTGTCGTTTATCACGTCTTGTGGCCATACCACCTATTCCTGTAGCAAAGCATGTCAGAGCTCGTGGATGATGCCTCGCGGCACACGGCGACTTGCTATCCGTCATCCCCCATGTCCCACGCATGCTCTATGGGATTCAAGTCGGGTGATCTAGTAGGCCACGGCAGATGTGGAATAGCTTCACTCTCCCAGATAACTCCATACCACTTGAGCTCTATGCGAGTGGGCGTTATCGTCCATAAATATCGCGTCAGTACACATTGCAGCGATAAAAAGACGCACAAGAGGGTGTAGAATTTTGTCGCGCTATCGGACGAGTCACGTAGAGGTCGATACGGCTGCTCGTTGCTATAACAACACATGCAATTAAACCTTCTCCTCTGTTTGGCGCCCGATAGCGCGTACTGGCTCTCGACATATATCATTGTTCTTCGAGAATCGGTTTGGTTGCTAAATTGAGACTCGTCCGTAAACAGTACGGGCCCCGCTGCTCTGGTGTCTAACTGCGATGATCAGCGGCCCAATTTAACCGTGTTCTGATATGCGTTATGGGAACAAAGGAACATAAACCGCAGGTCAACGGGTCCACTAACATGCAATGGACGCGACACAGTTTGGCAGGATATGGACCGTCCTGCAGCAGCAGAGAGATGCGGGGCCGGTGTCGTGCTATTATTGATGTGTGACGTCTTTCACACAGCAACAGTAAGCGCTCGTCTGCCACTGTGGTAATCCTCCGGCGTCCAGATCCACGTCTTTTACAAGGGTTTTGCTCCTTTGGTAACGATTCCGCAGCCTATTGATGACACTACGATGCACATTCAGCTGTCTTGTAACAGAAGATTGTTTTGCATTAGCTTGCAACATCTCGACAGCCCTCCAACGCCTTTCATCGTGCAAATGATATCTTTGGCTAATACTTTCTGCTTTGGGTATCTCGGATTATACGGAAGTGTCGCTGCTTGCGACCTGACGCATAGGTATGGCATGTCCCTTTTTAAGGTGTTGTGATGTGACTGCAAGATTGCGTTTAATGCTAATTTAGGTTATCTATTTGCATCCGTTGATGCAACTTGTACCTCATATGCGAACTGTATGTTTTAATTCCCCCTTTACATTCATACCTTTTCTTTTAGCGTTTATTGCTTATTTTTTGGGCACGAATTTAATTTAAATCAGTGATTTTATTCAAGTTCTTTTACTGGACTATCGGGCAGCGCTCTATTGGATGCTATGATGAAAATTTTGAAATTTTACCTATTCAGGAAAAAAAAGGAAGTAATAAATGGATATTTATGATCTAGTGGTTATTCAGGAGATTTTTCTTTCAGGAAATGAAAATTATTTATTTATTCTTATCAGTTTATTTTGTATCATGTAAAAAAATTAATAATTTCACGTAATAATAATAGTAATTAACCCTTAATATAATTTTCTTTTAAATTAGAGTTATTATCAGCTTCTCTTGGGAGCTGTGACAATGTTAATCACCCCTTTTGTGTGTTTTATAAATCAATTATTACATTATTTTATAGGACAATCGCTTTTTTTACTTTATGAGATCGCATGTAACGAGCGAAATCTTCGGTTCTTTGAAGTATGTTATATCGTGGTCCGATTGTATTATATTACTTAAAACTCCTCAAGGATTCATGAAATTTTTGTCAGAAGGAAACAGCACATCCCATATAAGCAATAAGAAGAGAGCAGAAGCCATCTAAAGCATTTTATCTAAATTAGTTTATCAGAAGTTAACAATTTTAGATTAATTTTGTACTGCTTCAGCGTAAGAAATCCCGATGTAATCTGAGAATAAATTTTTACAGTACTCTATTTGAAAAGGCACTGCAAAGATAATCTACGGAAAATCAAAAGATAAAATTTGTTTTAAAAACAAGAAGAATTCTTTTAAACAGTTATTCGATTCCAAATTTAATTGCATTTTCAGTCTAGAAGTAGAAAAATCCAATTATACCTGCATTACACGACTCGCAATCGAAAGTTTTCTCATTTTACTTCCATCTCTTGCAAGGAATCAAAGAATTTTTTCCTAATTAACTTCCTATAACAGAATTTACAGTAAAACTGAATTTCGTATTTATTTTCATTGCATTAATCTTAAAGTAAATATATCCCTTGCATTGAATAAAATATAGGGTTCTTTCGAAATGATGTATGATTAAATTACTATTGAAATATTGGTAATAAACCTTAGGTTCTGATTTAAAAGATGGACCATATAAAGTTGGCTTCCTGACTGTGATAATACTAGTCATCTGACATCTTTTAGTAAATACGTATAAAATTGAAAATTTTACAAGTATAAACAAGTATTATTTAACTGCAAGCGGATTTATTGTCCCGGTAATCTCAACATTGTATCAGATCATTATAATTAAACTATGAAATAATGTCATAGCAATTTCTCTTCTACTGCTTGAATCTTCCAATTTGGACAGATAATTTTAAATGCAAAATTAGTCTAAATTTTTTAACTTCTGAGTGACTAGTAGACACATACCTTTCACTAATTTCGAGACACATGCGTTTCACTAATTTCACTATTCGACATGCCTTTCAATAATTTCTAGAACTATCCCGTCTTTAGCTTTAAGTTGTTTAATTAGCTTAAAATTGTTTCAATTGTTAAACCGAAATCTACGCACCATCAGGTTGCAGCCATTATGAGTTTTGCATAATGTAACGTTACGGTCTCAAATCCGAAACGATGCCGATAAAAATGAGAGTACAGAGTACTCATTTTAAATATAGGTTTTTTTTATATCTTGCAACCTTAATTGTATGGTGATCGGGAAGCCGGCTACCATTGCCTTGGGCCTGGGCTCGAATCCCATAGAATGTATAGATATTTGTAAGAGTTCGAAAGTCTGCTCGAGAAGCTGAATTCAGGAAAAGAGGGGTGAGAGAGGGTCGGATCCGTTTTCAGGAGTGTTCCCGATCCAAATTGGAACTTCCCCTTTCTTTCGCTGTAATCTGGTCATTCCCTGTGATGCATCCTGGGCAACGTACTTGGTGAAGAGATGGCTAAATGACAGATGGGCTCGACATTCATGATGAATGTTAACTAGAAAAGTGTCCAGCTACTGGTGAAAAAGTGTTCTATACCTTGTATCTGAGAAATTAATTCCCAAACTAGAAGTCTAAACTTCGTTGTTTAACTGAAAACTGCTTCAGGCGTAAAATTGTAATCAGCATGCGGAGATTAGAACACATTTTTTTTAAAACATTAAAACGTTACTAATTTTATTGTATATGATTTTGAGGAAAACTCTTTTTTGAAAGTATGAAAAGTTTATGGACGCCAAAATGTTTTTCAAGTATATGTGACATGAATTTACTTTTGTTAATAAACAGAAAAATAAAACTTGGATTTAAGAGAGCGCATAAAAAAGAAAATTTTGTTAGGTAATGCTTTGATTAATTCCATTTGCTATTTTAATACTCATGTTTACATGTTTCTAAATTTTCTTTATAAATGTCTTAATTAGTATGACGTAGAAAAGCAGACCTTCATTTTAATACTTAGCAAATTCTCTACATTTTCTTCTCGTTCTGAATCCAATCAATTTCGATTCTTGTTCTGATTGCTGTAAGAAAAATTAGCTTTTTAGTTCAAAGACAAAACGAAGTGCAGGGAATTCTTTTCTTCGAAAGCAACGTTTAAGATTTAGAAAGGGGGAAAAAAGAGCAAATCTGAATGCGAGCTGTAGGCTTTTAGGCTGGTTTTAGATCTAATTAACCAGCTAACTGCTTAAGTTAAATTTGATTTTTATTACTCACTCTCATATTTCATATTTGCTTTTCCTGGATCTTGGAGATGAGGAACGGCGTTTAGCAATTCTGCTTTTACATTTCATGAATATTTGCCCTAAGACATTGGTAAATCTTTTTTACATTGACACAAGCACTTCGCTAAAAGCGGTATAGTTCATATACTAAAGTGTGCGTATGCTGGAGGAAAGCCGTTCGAGCTAAGATTGTAAACAAATCGTGAAAACTTCTAATTCGCCCCAGCCAGTCATGTGTGTGGTCACCCACCCAAGTACTGACTTCGGTTACTGCATCTTGAGGTAAGTAGATGTTGATGGTAAGAATCGTGAAGGAAAGCAACTAATGGGAGTAGATAAATCCTTTTGAAAGTATTAGAACACTGGTAATATATGTTGGCAATGGCAATAAACGGCTAGAATCATGCAGCTAGAGATATGTTTTAATAAGATGAAATCTTATAAATTTAAGAATTAGAGATTCGTGATTGGTCGAGGCTAATCACTTGAGGGTCGCCCTCCCGAGAACTGACCCCGGCCATTTACTTTTCCTTTTCTCATTTTGGAGGTCATATCTCTGATTTCAGAAATTTTCACATTTAATTAGTATAAAATACAAAAATAGTGACATAAAATCTAGGGTGATCCAAAAGTTAACAAAAGTGTTAAAATGTATTACTATCCTACAACGTGCAGTTATTCAGCTTATTAAAATCTGAAATTACGGTTATTTTGCTCTTGAAACTAAATTTTTCTATATAAATGGTTTACATGCCATTATATAGTCACATAATTACGTTATACATATTAACCTTAATATTTATACATATTAACCTTAATATTACCTTAATATTATTCAATTACCTTATATACACTCATGTCCAAAATTATGTTTACATGCATAAATTCACGGATTTCTCAGAGACTATGACTTATAATTTAATAAATTTTCGTCGAATCATACATAACATGATGACGCATAAATGCAAAAGAAAAAATTGAAGATCACCTCATATGATATAAAATTGTAGCATGAAACAATAAAAATGGTAATAAAGTGTGACAAAGAGAGTTAAGAAAAAAAGGAATGATTCAGAAAAAGAATTAAGTCTTACGAATTTAATATGGAATATGATCTCCCCTGACTTGTACACACATATCACAACGTGTTTTAAGGCTGGAAATAACGTTGTTAACCACAGTTTGGGGAATTAATCTCCACTCTTCCAGCAATGCCGTCTTCAGAGCATTTACATCTCTAGGAGGAGGATGTATACGTGCAATTGCTCTTCCAAGGTAGTCCCATAAGTTCTCTATCGGGTTAAGGTCAGGAGAGTTTGGTGGCCAAGGTATTCGCTTAATGTCTTCACTTTCAAGGAATTCATCAACGAGGTTTGCTCGATGTGGACGGGCATTATCATCCATAAATAAAAAGTCAGGTCCATATGCACCCCTGAAAAGTCTTACATAAGGATCTAAGACCTCATCCCGATATATCTGGCCTGTCACAGATCCGCTGCTGAACACGTGTAGGGGCGTACGTCCATCGATCATTATTCCACCCCATACCATCACACCTCCACTACCGAAACGGTCACGTTCCACAATGTTCGAGGGATCATTTCGTGTTCCTGACTCCCTCCAGATGTAAACACGTTTAGAATCACCAGTTAAACTAAACCGCGACTCATCAGTAAAGAGAACATGGGACCATTGATGTTCAGTCCAGTTTTGATGTTCTTTACACCAATTAAAGCGATCCCTCTTTTTCTGTGAAGACAGTAAAACACATACCCTTGGCTTTCTGGCATAAAGGCCTTTTTCATTAAGCCTTCTGTATATTGTTTGCCGTGATGCAACAGTTCCAGTGGCGGCTGCAAGCTCTGAACTTAACTGGCGAGCAGTAGCCTTTCTGTTACGACGGGCAGTTAATGCCAGATACCGATCTTCAGAAGCAGTTGTCATTCGTTTCCGACCTTGTCCAGGCCTCCTTACAACACTTCCATCATTTTGAAACTGTTTCCATAGCTTAGAGACTGTCTGTCTTGAAATATTCAGACATGTGGCTGTTTCCATGATTGACTGCCCTGCTTCTAAACGGCCGATAATTCGCCACTTTACAGATTCTTCCAAATGATACTTCGAAGCCATAACAAACCGCTTTGAGTCCCTACACACTGAAATCAAACGCTATGTTGCAGAAATTCACTCAAATATTCAGTTTGCGCAAAGCGCTTGATTCACCCTTGGATGACGTAACGCCTAGATTTGCATATCACAAACCGTTTGATTACTTTTGATTGGATAATGCTAATTAGGCTTGGTTTTCACACATTCCCTGCAAATACGGATCACATTGATTCGATATTTCATTGAATATCATCATTTTTGGGTATGTAAAGATAATTTTGGACATGAGTGTATATTGCCTTTCATATATTAACCTTAAAATCCCAAATCTCTAATTTTCAACTATCCTCTAGCTCAGCATTACGCTAACCCGTTAATGAAGGAATGTTTTTCCTAACTTCAAAAAAGGCAAATATTGAAATGTAGGATTTATATGAAGCCATATTTCAAATTGCGCCTTCGTAGAGAATTTCTCAAACTTTGCAAGGGTCAGATCATTAGCCATCATTTCCATCATAAATTACTGTTCTGCTGCCGTTATATCTTAACTGGTCTCTAGGTATGGGATCCTAGGATTGATGACTGTCAGATTTATCTTCATTTTCAGTTATTTTATATTCCTTTATGATAAAATGCTGGATATCGACGGAATTAATTTTTTTTCATGATAAAATTTCTTAACTTCCCGATCAACCTTCCTCTGCTAACTGCATTTTCAACATTGAAATTCATTGAAACGTGGTTTTTTTTAAATGTTACTGAATTTTGCTTCACTCTGCGTATAGCAGATTTAGACTACCATTTTCCAGTTACTAAAAGACTACCATTTTCCACCAGTCTACAAGTGCCTTACAATTGTGACTCAAATAGCTGAACACAGGCACGACGAAGATTCTGTAACAGAATTACAGAAAATATTGTCCACATAAAGAGACAGAAACATTCTTTCAGAGATTACTAAAGAGACGGCCTACATGTCTGCGAGGTTTACGAAGTGTTTGTTGTTTTTCTGCGGCTTTCAGTAGCGTTAATAAATATTATTTATTGAAATCTGATATTATGTATCACAGTTTTAATCATCTTCAAAAACTATTGAAAATATTAGCATTATCGCTGATAATTATTTCGTATGAAAGTGTTGCTTTTCATATGCTTCTTATGTATGCTTAATAAAGTTCTTTTATGTATAATTTTAGAATTAGTCTTGGATTTCTCTATGTAAAACCGTTTACAAAAGCACTCAGAAATACATTTATAAGCATACAACCACACCTGGCTCTGACAAGGAAAAGAGTTCATTCTCGGCTGTCATCACAGCATACTTTAAAATACAGCGGAATCTCGAATCCCAAACGCCTCATTTCACGAGTAATTCGATTCACGAACAAATTATCCGAACAAATGACGACTGGATGACAAATGTTGTGGCAAGTTACAAGCACTCGTTATTCGTCTCGAGTTACGAAGAAGGTAACACGGTATGATCCTCAAAGGTTCTTCAAGGTAACCCATGCGACCTAATTAAGATTAATTAATTTCCAGGGCTCTCTGGAAACATCATTTTAATAATTTCTTTTCCGTAACTCTCATTAACAAAGCCTGGAAACAAGCTACCGACCACGACTTAATGATTTTGAGAAAATTAGGACGAAATTGAACTGCAGGCAGAAAATGTGAGCACTTTGACACTTAAGACCTTTTTTTTTCCTTGGTAAGGTGTATTTTAATTTTGTAACAGTTATTTTCAACTTTGAAGCTGTTTCCTTTCAATTCTTGTTTCCCACTTACAACTCCCTACCAGAATGAGTTTTTAGAATCACGTTGAATGCAAATAAGTTAGAAGCAGTTGTGGGGTTCCACCCTTTTATGTAACAGTTAAATGTAGCGAATCTCGTACGCAGATAAGCGGATAACCGCTTGAGTATGTGAACAGAGACGTAAGACTCAAGAAAGGTTAATTACTCTTTATTTCTCAAAATAAGATTTAACACAATCGGCTCGTATCTTGTACAGAAAAGCCTCCACTTGGGCTTGAACTCAAAGTAATAAGAACTAAACTAATCTTAACTAAAAAGATATAGCCGAAGCTATCAAGATTCTAAGCAGTTGGCCCCTAAATCTGAATTAAGTAGGCGAAGCTATAAAGGGCCTGAAGTACGGCCGAGCGTAGTAATAGCTTAGAGAGAGACGTAGCCCAAAAGGCGAACAAAAGCATCGACTGAGAAGTTAGCAATCAGGACGTGGAGAAATTAGTACAGGGCCGTAAAAATGGGCTTAGTACGAAAGGAATACAAAAATTTCAAAAGCAGCTGGAAAAGGCAATTCTTGAAGAAATGTCTTCAAAAGAAGAGGAAGAAAGAAAAATGACTGCAGTCCTTTTTGTCACGAAATTTGTGAAATCTGGCATAAGATGTGAAGTTTTCATTTAAAGATATTATCCCGATAAAGCAGTAGAAGCTACAGAATAAAAGCATTTGCAGTGACAATGCCATGTCTCACTTTAGAAACTCTTAAAATGTACGTATCTACAAATCACGTTCAACAGCTTTTGATTGAAACAGAGGTCCACTGGTTTCAAGCTGGTTGACGCTTCGAAACAAAGAAAAAATAAAATAAGATATTACTAAAAATCAGTTGCCTGTTTGCACAGAAGAAAGTTTCGCATCCGAACAACAGTATTTTCCTCATTTCTTTCCACTTATGTTGTCTCCTTTGTACAGGTACAGTAAAATTAAATTGTTAGGTTTAGCTCTTTAATATTGTGTTTATCGTTTTTTAAGACATATATTCAATGATTTCCATTTGTTTTGGGTTATGATCGTGAGCAAAAAGGAACGTTTCAAATTTTAAATAAGCAACCATCTGTGGTTCAGGAACGATTTAATTGATTTTGCATTACATGCTATCGGTAAAACTGTTTCGGCTGACGAATGGCCTTCAGAGAAGAATTAAGTTGTCAACCAAAGTTTCCCTGTACATGTTTTTATAGCGCCTTGGAATACCTCATATTTAGTATTTCAGGAAATATTCCTAAATATTGGTAAACAAAATAGTCTTAGAGTTTTGTGCGCTCTGTGCCAGTATCACTCATTTTGATTGGTTCTCATATGTACAGAAGTCTGGCGAACTCTTGATCACAGCTTGGTGAGAATTCATCTGATGATGTTTCTCTCTGTCCGTCAGTAAATTGTTAAGAAATCGATCGACATAGTATCATGACCTTTGCAGCACTATTGGGCATAAATCACAGCGTAAAAAGCACAGTGTGCTACTTTAGGCTAGAAAATTCGCTCTCCGCTTCACTTTACGGAATATGACTCTCAATCCTTATGCTACCGAATAGCAGTTGGATTATTTATAACAGAAATGACCAACATCTGTATCCTTGAAGGGCAATATAAGTGGTGATGTAATGAGACATAAGGGCCGAGGGCCTCACAGTGTATTGAATTTATCAAATATTTAAGAGTATGTTTTGGAATAACGAATATCTTTTCCTTCAAGATATTTGTGATATTAATTTCAAATAATATTTGTATGAAAATAATTTAAAGGTGGTTAGAAATATAAAAATATACGCAGTTTTGGAAGTTTATTCAATAATAACGAATATTGTAAACTAAGTCGTGGGTCATAGAAAAAAATATCAGCAGCCGCATGCACCAGCCCTCGGAGTTCTCTCAGCCTCGAAGCCCTTTGAGTACCAGTTGGATGTTACTCATAAAGAGCTTAATGAAGAGTTGAATACATGTTCAGGCTGGATTGCTTGAAGCAGGGAGAGTTCGTATACAGGTAAAAGCGATAAACAAAGTAATACGTAAGAGTATGTTGCCTGAAAACACAAAAAAACAAAATTAAGTTGAATTATTATGAGTTATGTGACTGATAGGATTTTAGCAAACGGTAAATGTTTTCTTTATTCTTCACTTGCATCCTTATTAGAACATGGATCCATAATTATCGTTAATCCTAATGGTTGAAATCTAGGCAGTTAGTAACACAGTTACACATTTAAGAGAAATATTTCTCAAGTTGAAATTTTGTCCATCAAAAGGTTTTGTTCACATGAATGTCATTCCAGAAATCTTCTGCTCAGTTGAAATAAACGAGGAATGCATTTCTATTAGTCTAAGCAATTACTGGGTTTCAGGCAGTAATTAAAGATTTATTCTGCTAAGGGAGTTTTGCTATCTTAAACTAGAGATATTGAAATACTTCCGATGCAGTTATTCATAGCAGATTTTGGTATAAGGATCTATCAGTTGTCTTTGCATAAAATTCCAAAAGATTGTTTATAAAAATTTAAAACAGTTTTTGGATGCTGTATCTCTGAAGAATAATTATATCTGTCGAAAGGATTTTTAGTAACATTGTTTATGAGATCCTTAATAGAAAAATATTGTAATTGAAATCGGCATTATATACCTAAATTTAACGTTACTATTATTCAGAAATTAATTAATTGTTCTATAATTAAAAACTAAAACTCAGTGGGGCGACAGCCCTAGTGGGCCCCAGCCTGCAGTGCCCTTTTCTGCTTTCTTGACCTTTTGGGTCCCGGAGTGCATCAGCATATGCCCTGGGTCAGCTTGTCGCAAGACCCCCGGTGTTTAGTCCCCAAGCGAACTTGGTACCCATTTTATCGACCCACTGAAGGGATGAAAGGCTGAGTCAACTTTGCCCATCCCGGGGATCGAACCCCGCACCTGTGTTTCAGCTTCGCGACACGTAACCACTTCACCATCGGTCTTCTGTTCTATAATTACTTACTATAAATATTATACATAATAATACTTTGTGTATGATATTATAATTGCTTATTATAGGTACTTAGTAATTCGTAAATCACTATATACTATTTGACTGCCATTCAAAATTAAACACATTATGTAAGCAATTTAGTAATTCGTAAATCACTATATACTATTTAGCTGCCATTCAAAATTAAACACATGTAAGCAATTTTAAATACGTATAATATTGGATGGGAAAGCATTTTTATGAATTTATTTCATGGAAATAAATAAAAGTTAAAAATAATAACCTCCTGAGATATCTCCGTTCGTAATTGCGTCATACTCAGATTTGCATTTTATGGAAATATGTAAACTAAATTATTTTATTTAAAGCTTTTGCATTGTCTGGAGTGTTTTCCGCCCTGGCTATCTCCTTGTTACATTCTTTCCTACTTTAACACGGTTATTCATTTTAATGCATTATCAACATGACAAGGATTCTGTTACTGTTCTCCTCGTTTTGAGACTTTCTTTTCCAACCAGAAAAAATGCAGTGACTTTCTTATAATTAATTTTTTCCCCACGCTAATTATTATATGCTAAAGTGGAAATAGAACGAAAGCAAAGAATACAAGAATTTCAAAGTTATTATTTAAACATGTTTGAAAATTTTTAAAACATGTTGTTTAAATGTCAGACGATCGAATATGTACTAAAAGAATAATTGAAGCATTTCTTTGTCTTCACGTAAGGGTTAATAATGGCAGTAATAATTTATCATCATTAATGCTTAAGTATGTAACTGTATGTTGCTTACAAAAATGAATTTATGACCTTTTCCTCTTAAATATTTACTGTACATAGATGGTAACATATGACGCAGAATTTTAAACTTAATTCTTCTTTTGGGTAACAAGAACACTTAAGAATGAGAGGCCCTTTAATTTTTTAGTTGTTGTACTTTTCCTCATCTGTATTAGCAGCTGAAAATAGAAACAGTGATCGATTTAACATTTAATTACGAGCTGTCTTGCTCAGTTTCTTCCGGGTAGATATCTATTTCAGAAAATAAAAAAATGGCAATCATATTGTAAGGTAAAAATTCTCATACAATGTTTCCCCATAAGTGACGATACTTGCCTAATTCGAATATTTCATGGTTTGACTCTTCACAGAATTTTGAAAAAGCTACTTTTATGCTCCCCCATATACCGTAAAACTAACTTGTGTTCTAAATCTAATGTGCATATGTAATATTAGTCCTACATGAAAACGGAATAACTGTACTAGCTGTTTGGAAGCCCCAACAATAATTAACATAATTCTAATTTTATATTTTGTTTTTATTTTAGGAATAATTATAGTGATAATAATAATAATCCTCGAAAGTGCTCTAAATTTTAAATATTCACACATGTTCGACATAATTTAGATAACTAGGAACAAAATCAAAATATCCAAAGACATCTTTCTTGGATTTCGTTTTAGTTTTACTTGCTATGGTTATTTATTGCTAAGATAATCTCTGAAGAATACTTGACTTGTGCTCTTGCTAGAAATCTTTCAGACAGTGTTTATACTAAATATAGTAATAACTTGTTTTTGCTCATAAGAGGTTGCAATACTGGGGCTTCGCCATGTTATTGCTCACAGTTCACATTGTGTGGAGAGGTAATAAATGCGGAATTAAAGGGTAATTTTTAAATAAGTGGCACTTAAAACAGTTTCTGTTTTGTTAAAAATTCATTGATGTTTCACCTAGGTCTGTATGTAAGGTTGTAGAGACATTAGGTTAATTACAAGCAGGAAAGATGAAAAATATGCATTGCCTTCGCCGGGGATCGAACCGCGGATCTCTTGAGCACCGGCTCAGTGTGCTGACCATTACACCACGAAGGCACGCTAAGAATGTGGGAGATATACTTTATAAGGTTTCTCGCATTTCTTTCCAGGACAAGTCCGAAATTAGAAATGCTTGTTGACGATTTATGTTTTAATCCAACCTGTGGACTTCCTGAACGCAAAATACTAAGCTAAACCATCCACAGATGTTTGGACAATTTAGTAACAAATCTAGCAACAACGTTTTATTTCCATGCATTAGTAGGATTTAAGCAAGAAAAGAAGAGTTGACATTATTAATTAAAAATAACATCCTACGAATTGAAATTGCATTTTAACTGAAATAAATGTTCTTTACAAATAATTTACATCTGACGAAAGGACATCGAATTCATCTATTATAATGTCGGCTGTCAAACGGTTTTGGTTTCACAGGGGATTTTATTTTAATATAAAGTTCTCATTGCCCATCAATTTTATATTTTGTTCTTCTGTAAAGTGTTCAAACATAAAGTGCAGACTATTGTTAAAATCTCGGAACTGCCAAGAGCTTTGGCAAAGCTTAAGTATTGTATAATTTTAAATCAAAAGATAAGAGCTCGGCTACAATGGTTTCATACCAATGTTTCGAATTCTTAAGCTTTTCTTTAATTAATTCACAGAACCATTGTCTCAAAGACTGCTCTTTTGATTGGTTTCAATGAATGAATAGGAACTTAAAAATTGAACTTTTTATAGATGCGACTTTCGTTTCCTGCATGTAAATGGAATTTTGTTTGGAAAAGTTTATTTAATGTCTCTAGCGATTTTCTGGCTGAAGATAAGATTAAAGTTAGAATGCGAAACACAAATAATATCTGACTAGACTAATGTCTTTTTCTTCGAATGTAAACATTTGAGTAAATATAACAAAAGAACAGTTCTCTGTGTGTTAGAATACTGTTTTCTCTCCTTACTTACATTCCTTCAATCTGGAGTATATTTCGTCGATCTTTGACATTTAAGGAGAATTTTTTATATAAAAGCAGGCATTAATATCATTGTGCACGAAGCACATTTTGTTTAGAAGGAGTAAATTCTGCATACATAGCCTTACAAAAGAAAACCTGTACTACTAATGAATGCGTTAGGTAAATATTGTAACTTTTATCAGAATTGCGTACGTGAAAGCTATTTCAAAAATAACGTCGCGTCTAGGTGTTATTTCTCTAGGTTATAATGTTTTCTTCTATTGGCGTTACTTATATGTCATTGCATACATTCTTACATATGTGAGAAAACATACCGACTCAGTTCCTGCTCAAGTGCAGCTGACAACCGTTATAAATTAAACTGTTACGTAATGTATATCATAGCGCATCCTAATCACTAGGTGCGCCCTATAGCGGGTGATTGTATCAATAGATCTGTGTATCTGCTCAAGCTCCATCAACTGGCTTAGTTTTATCCTTTGTCCCATGCAACCTGTGCATCGAAAATAAATTCCTAATAAAATAATACAGTCCGCTGTTTTATAAGTCTAAATTAAGTACATTTGGGTCCTAGCGACCCGGAAGTCTTACCAGTGCATTAAGTTAAGCAGTTTCAATCGTAAGAACAATGGTGACTGAATCAGCCATTACTATGCTGAATCGCAAACGTGGGGATATAAAAGGACAGTTAAAGAATATTACTATATGTGAGGTTAATAACAATATCTCCGAGCTACAAGCTCAGGTGGATGTGATTTCGAAACTTCAAGAACAATTCGATGATCTAAAGGAAGAATATTACAAAATCGTCAGCGAAGAAGATTTAGAAACTGAAAACAGCTGTCGCAGATAGATGAAGACTTGCAAAATTCAGAGGTAAGTCTAAAAACTTTGTTAATAAGCTTAAAATTATTGAAAATAATTCTGCTTACCTAAATCAAAACACTGACATTTCTACTTATTTGAATTCAAGCAATAATGATCAGTTAAAGGCTAATGTCAATAAAACTTCCAAAATCCCTCTTCCTATTTTCACTGCAAAATTTGAGGAGTGGAACTTGTTTAAAAGTCAATTTGTTAGTCTAATTGACGAAAAATCAGGGCTTTCTGAAAATGAAAAGCTTTATTATCTGCGTGGGTCACTAAAGGGAGAAGTAAAAACTATAGAAACCTCAGATGATAGTTACGATACCTTATTCAAGGCTGTAAAGCAAAGGTACCAAAACAAAAGAATTATTGTTGACTGTCACATTAAAAACATTCTCAACCTTCATTCTATCAAACATGAGTCAGCCAAACTTCGAAACTTTCTAGATAATATAAATAAAAATCTTAGATCGCTGAAAATTTTAGATTTCGAAAGACATAAATTTTCTAATGCCTTGTTATTGAATGTTGTTCTCAAGAAAACAGTTTGAATTCACGTTAAAGGACAATGAAGTCCTTTAATAAATTTTTGCAATTTTTGGAAAGAAAGTGTCATTGTCCTAAACAGTGTTAACACTAACATTTCACCTAAGCACATTTGCGAACAATCGAAAACCTTTATGGTCAATGCTAATGATTCATTTAAAATATGTGTAGCTCGTAAAACCCAAACTAATCATACATTATATCACTGTGATAAATTTGAAGAAATGAAATTAAAGGACAGATTAGATTTGGTTATTAATAATAAACTCTGTAATAATTGCTTAAGTAAGCTCCATTCTCTTTATAATTGTAATTCCAAGAATTCTAAGAGAGTTCGTATTGTGTGTAAAAATCTAATCACCATTCACTCCTTCATAAATATCCTCCTCGTCAATTAATAAAAATACCTCAACGTATTCAATTCAAGGTTGTGGAAACATTTCGTATTCTGATGCTATAAATAAAGTGACGATAATTCCCGCTCATAATGATGAGTCAGCACATATGCTCTCGCCAATCAACCAAAATAAAAATGTTACGGGCACCTCTTTAATCGCGGATGTGGATAAGTGTTGTCTATCATCAAGCAGCCTTCTATGCACTGCGATGTTATTTATTAAGAATTCATTTCGCGAAAAAAAGTAAAAGCAATTTTAGACAGCGGAAGTTCTGTTTCCATGTGTACACAAGAAATGGCTCATATTTTGGTATTTAAGAAAGAAAAATGTAATTCCTCGATTTCAGGAATTAACGGAGGAGAATATTTTATTAAAAATAAAGTAACAGCAAAAATTTCTAGCGATTAAGGTAACTTTTCAAAAACATTATCATTTCTTGTGCTACCTAAAATCACAGAATTAACACCTGTGAAGAAAATCGACATTTATGATATTTGTATACCTCGCGAATTAAAATCAGCTGACCCACCATTTTACATTCCAAGTAAAATCCATTTACTTATAGGTTGTGAGGTATTTTTTGAATTACTCAAGGCAGAAAAATTCAAATTACACGATAATAATTAGATGTTTCAGAACAGTGTTTTTGGGAATTTGGGCACGGGGACTGTAAAAAATACAGTTTCTTACAACTTTACTGGTCTTGTATTTCTGAAGAGGATTCTTTATAACATTCTATCAGAAACGTCTTTGAGATTGAATCTTTTCCAGGAGATGATAGTACAAATGGCGATTCTCAAACATTTGAAAGAGAATATTGTGAGCAACATTTTAGTGCTACTCACAAGCGCGAGGACACTGGAAGATTTATTGTTAGATTACCCATTAAAGAAGGCAAACGTTCTAGTTTAGAAAAATATAAATCAGTGGTGGGAAGACGTCTAAATTTGCTCTAGAACAAATTGGACAAAAATCAAACTATGTCGACTTTATATGCGGCATTCATGGATGATTATCTTGCCTTAAATCATATGGAAAAGGTTACTTCAGACTGCGAGAACTGTAGTGAAAATTATTACATCCCACATGACACAACGTTCCGGCCAAAATCATTTCTACCCCTCTTCGCGTCGTGCTTGATGCATCAGCTAAGTGCGCAAATGAAGTAAGTCTCAACTCCTTATTACTGAATGGTGGAACTGTGCAGCAAGTTTATTTTCAATAGTAACTCGTTTTCGAACACATACATATGTATTTAACACAGACATTACTAAAATGTACGAACAAATTCTTGTCGAAGAAATTGATAGGGAACTTCAGTGAATTTTGTGGAAATCAAGTCCATGCTCACCTGTTGAAACTTACAGACTGAGGACAATTACATGTAGTAAAACATGTGCCCCGTATTTGGCCACTAGAACTTTAAAAGCTTTAGCTGAGGAGGAGCAGAGGTGTTTTCCTCCTGCTTCCACAGTTTTACTTACCGATGTCTACGTGGATGATATTTTATCAGGTTCAGGAAATTTAGACGATAAAATTTCCTTGCAATTTGAATTAATAAATCTATTGAACAAGGGTGGCATGCAGTTACATAAATGGGTTTCAAGCCATCCAGACTTGTTAAACGACAACAGGGCTACTGAATATAACTTTTCTTCAGATTCCCATCTTGTGAAAACTCTCGGCATGCTTTGGGCATGTAATTCCGATAATTTAACCTTTTAAGTTTAATATAGAATCAAAAGCAAGTTTCACAAAAAGGGATGTTCTATCTTCCATAGCAAGCCTATTTGATCCTCTCGGACTAATCGGTCCAGTAATAACAAGGGCAAAGATATTTCTACAAAATCTGTGGAAAAAAAATTAAAATGGTCTGATCCATTTCCTCCCAATGATATGAAAGAACGGTTAAATTTCTTAACCCAGCTTCCCGCTTTAAATCAAGTAAAGGTTCCTAGGCATGCGATCATTACAAATCCCATAATGATTGAACTACATAGATTCAGCGATGCGTTGTAACGTGCCTATGGTGCAACAATCTACGTAAGCTCAAAAAATAGCCAAGGACAGTGGCAAACAAGACTGTTATGTTCCAAATCTAGAGTATCTCCGATAAAAACCATAACAATACCCAGGCTGGAATTATATGCGGCGTTGCTACTAGCTCGACTAACTTCAAAAGTCATCTTCATTAGGCAAGTTGAGTTTCATCACGTGTACCTGTGGTTGGACTCTTATGATAACTTTGGCGTGGATGAAAACTCCTCATGAAAGACCTTAAACCCATTGTATCCAACTGAGTTAAACTAATCAACGCGCTATGTCCTGACTATGACTGGAAACGTATTTCTTCAGAAAGCAATCCAGCTGACTTCATATCTAGAGGAATCAATGCGACTAATCTTCTGCAGAACTCTATGTGGATGACTGGCCCTTCATTTTTAAACTCGAACATTTCATCTTCTGAGGAACCTATTAACATGACTGATAATGATTATTGTAATGAACTAAAGACTAATTATAATACTGTTTTAGTTTCTAACACTACTAATAACTTCATTGATGATTTTTTAAATATTAGTAACAGTTTTACTAAACTTGTACATGTTTTTAGTTATATTTGCAGATTTATAAATAATATCAAATGTCCTAAGAATCGACAAGTGGGCAAGTTAACAACAGAAGAAATAATAAATGCATTTGGTCATTTAGTTACATTAGTTCAACATGCAACTTTAAGCCATAAAATTAACTGTTTAAAACATTACAAGGACTTGAAGCTGAGTCAGGTAAGAAATTTATATCCCTTTTTAGATCGAAATGAACTTCTTCGAGTTGGAGGTCGATTACAAAATTCTCAATTGAGTAGGGATTCAAAACACCCAAAGCTATTACCAGCTAGGCATAGGTTCACTCAAATCATTATGGAATTTTTTCATAAGAACTTGCATGTGGGTCCATAAGCACTTTTGCATTTTGTCAGACAAGAATTTTGGCCCATTGGAGGCAGAAATCTGAATAGAAAGATTGTAAATACTTGTGTGATTTGTTTCAAAAACAAACCAATCACTTCAACTCAGTTAATGGGAAATTTACCAATGCAACGAATCAATCCAAGCCCAACCTTTTTTAACTATGAGATTGACTTCTGCGGTCGTTTGCTTATAAGGGTCAACTTAAAGGAACCTCTCAAAAGGTATGTGTAGCAATATTCATATGTTTTCCACCAAGGCAATCCAGTTAGAGATTGTCACTAATTTAACATCAAAAACTCTTATAGCAACATTAAAACGTTTCTTCTCAAGAAGAGGAAAATGTTCATGTACATTCTGTGATAACGCTAAAATTTTCATTGGGGCAAATTCAGAGCTAAAGAGATTGCACAAACTTATGAATAATCCAGAGGAAGATTTAGGAACTATTTAACATCCGAATGTATTAAATGGAAATTCATCCCTCCCAGATCTCCAAACTTTGGTGGGTTATGGAAATCAGGAGTTAAATCCTTCAAATACCACTTACGAAGAGTAACTGGGTCATCTAAATTAATATTTGAAGAATTACTGACAGTTGTTACACAAATAGAAGGGATCTTAAATAGCCAACCAATTAGTCCAATATCAGCAGACCCCAGTGATTTAACTGCATTGACGTCAGGTCATTTTTTAATTAGTCGTCCATTAAATTCTATAACAGAACTAACAATAATTGATAAACCGGACAATTATTTAACAAGGTGGCAAAGAACAACAAAATTTGTTCAATGTATTTGGAAGCGATGGTCACTTGATTACCTCATTCATTTAAACTTGAAATCACGTTTAAAATCACAAAGCAAGTGGATATTTCTACAAAAATAATGTTAAACCCAATGACACGGTTATTCTTAAGGATAAAAATTTGCCTCCGTACAAATGGAAACTTAATCGAATCGAAAGGTTCTTTAAAGGTACAGACAACGCTGTTAGAGTTGTGTACATCAGAACAGGTAATGGAATAGTAAAACGAGGCATTACTCAAATTTGTTTGTTACCCATAAATGATAATTAGTCTTTTTATGATAATTATAAATATGGTATATATCTTAACAGACTTTTTCAATTTATGTAATATTTCTTTAATTGTTATTTTTGTAATATGCTTTGTATTAACTTCATATTTTTTGTTTAATATGTTCATATGTTACTATATATATTTTGAAATTTTTCAAATTTTCAACGCGGGAGTATGTTACGTAATGTATATCATAGCGCCACCACTAATCACTAGGTGCGCCCTCTAGCGGGTGGATGTATCAATAGGATCTGTGTATCTGCTCAAGCTACAGCGACTAATTGGAGTTTTATCCTTTGTCCATGTGCAACCTGTGCATCGAAAATAAATTCCTAATAAAATAATACAGTCCGCTGTTTTATAAGTCTAAATTAAGCACATATCCTTTGTACAAAACAGTTTAATAATTCAATGAGAAACATCCCGTTATTTAGCTGTCACTTATGAAAAAAACTTAGATGCCACCTTTCAAAGTCGGAGCCCTAAACGGCTGCCTGGGTAGCCTATGCTTAAAACCAGCCGCCGTGACTTAAACTGGTATGCTCTTGTACTGTTTCTAGTAATGATATTAAAACGTTCCATTAAAGGCTTAGCTCATGATTATGGCTTATGAAAAAACATGCTTATGAAATTAATCATCTTTCGTTATTGGCTAACAGTTTTGTCACTGGTTCCATTCTTCACAATTGGGCATACAATTGGCTGTGTTATGTAGCGATTTTTAGTTAGTTTAGAATTATGGATTAATATGTAGATAATTGCAGTTTATTTGTTAATTAATTATTGAGTGGGTGAAGTTATATGCATTAATTTATGCTTATTCTAAATTTTTCTTCATTAGTTGTGCCGCTTACGTTATTGAATCAATTATTTTTATGCGAGTTAAACAGAGTTCTCATTCTTACGTTACGCGTTCGATAGTAATAGCTTTCGGGAAAAGGAGACAATGGGAAATCGGTTGCTTTCTGCGTAATATTTGAAATTTAAAAATACTTCCTTTTTATTCACATGGATGAAATTTATACCGCTTAGAAAGAAAAAATTTAGCTTTCTTATGAATCTACTTTCATGACTGTACGTCGCCCCGTTGGAGAATTATGCCCATTTAATTGCTAAAATTGTTGAATTTCGGGTCTAAAAATTTATTCTGCTAAAAGGGTCTTTTTCGAGCACTTCGTCCAAGGTCGTGTACAGCGTCCGGTCGGGAGGTAGGGTTGTTACATGCTTTCCCTCACCCCTCTTCCGTTGGCGAAGGGGGTGGCGAGGGTGGAATTTTTTTTTGGTGTGTAGAAGGAAAAACTAAGTTTTCGCAGCACTGTTTTGTGTTTGACGAGATTTGCATATTAATTCACCAAATTTGGTGATTTTCGAAAATTCTGGATTCTGGACGATTAAAATCGGCGTGCAAGGCCATGCTCAGCCCTTTTTGCCTCGGATTCGCAGCTGTAAGAAACTCTCGTAGTTTTCTTCCTCTGGAAGAGCCGATGTTGACCCAGGGTGTTCTATAGTGGACATGTTTACGTCTTGCTGGCTTCCATTTTTGGGGAGAGATGTGGAATAAGAAAAAGATGTACATCTAAGAAGATAGGTAGATCGTCTACTCCTCCGCACTTTACCATCCCCGTGTAGGAGTCTAGAATGTTGCTTTTTCTCATCGAATCAATGCGTTAACCCCATAGTGGATGCAACTTGAATCCAGCTTTATCCGGCTTCTTCCTGATCGGTCACTTAGATCCGAGTACTACCATCAACTCGCCAGGATGAGCCTAGACGGAAAAGGGAGGTACCTTTAGGAGATCTGTTATGCTGCACAAACGCACTTTACCATCATTTGCATGCTGACGGAAGAGACGTGACGATCCGTGAACCCTTCCGAATTTACCATCTTCATATTGTCTGACCCAAGTGTCCAGATTTCTCCTCGGAGTCCCTCGTTCAACATCTGCTAAGGATTGGTCGTCAGGAGAGCCTTGTTCAACACCTACTATGGATTGGTCATCCGGAGAAGAATTTAACAGATAAGTCAATGTTTAATTAAGCAACTGCTGCACTATTACTCTATTTAGGACTTTTTAACTTTAACTTGGAATGTAATTAAAATTTATATATAATGAATTAAGACAAGAGAGAATATTAAATTTGTTAACCTATCTAAATTTTACCTTTTTACTTTAAGCTGTTACTACTTTTGGTTGAGAATTAACTTTAACTTTTGCAAGATAAGGAACAAAATAAAAATTTAAATTCTACTTTACCTTTAATTGAGTAATTGAATGTAGGAATAAATGTAGTCATTTTTCTCCAACGGGTCTACATGAATATGTAATATTTTCTAACTGCCTAAGGGATTGCTAAATTGATGTATGCAATTTTTACCTGAGTAAATTAAGAAATTTCTTTGAACTAAGTAATCTCTATCAATATTGGTAAACACTTAAGACACCATGCTCGGTGATTCATTAAATTCCTGTGTATTTTTATGCTGGCCAGCAGAGTTTGATAACTGCATATAAAAATTTAATATTAATTTTTTCGGTGAAATAATTTTGTTTAATGTCATCTCGGTGCATATCTGAAAATAGCAATATATATATTAATAATTCTAAATGCATTATTTTAAATAGTTGTCACCCTGGTACCTTAGATCTAGAAATTAAGTTGTAAGATTGCGTGTCTTCCTTATAATGCTGAAATAAATATCCTTGGTTATATATATATATATATATTTGATTCAGAGTATTTTCTTATGATGTCTTGTGTAAATGTTCTTAACACCAGTACTCCTGCTTGGTCTTAGGGGTTGTTCGGGTTAGTTTTTGGGAAAGATTAAACACAACGCAATGAACAGTTTGGTTTTTGATATTATTGTAGGCAATTTATTTAATTTCAGGTTTTAATTGGAACAGTTAGTATTTAACGTCTGGTACCATAAGGACCAGAACAGCTGCATGAAGTTTCGTGTTTTACTCTATGTATAATATCAATACGAGCCACTTTACGTTTCCTCTAGGACTTCATCCGTTCCTTAGGGAAATAGCCTTAGCATGTTTACCAACCAATTAACCATTAAATATCATCAATTAACTGACCAGTCAACTATAAAATATTACCAATAATAGCTATTTAAAATTGTCTTCAGTTTCATTTCAAATTCCTGAGAATAATGTTGGCAGAAATGCTTTGCAAGAGTAACTGTTTTGCATTATTTCTTAATTTCATTAATTGTATAAAGAAATTTGTTTATTTAGTTTGAAGAAAACATGAATGAACAAATTCTATTTAAGACTGTAAACAAAAATGTTTGCTCAAAAATTTAAATGAGTTCTTTGTAAATTTAATTAGGAAAATTGTTTTCGAATCATATAGTTTTACATATTATGTACTGCTGCGTAAAATGTACATAAACGCACTGCTCAGCTTGTTCTAAAATTGCATTTGAATGTTATATGAGTCCAGATTACCCGACAAAGGATTTCCACATTTACATAGCTTTTTTTTAAACTATCAATACTATAAATATTTATCGAAAAGGATTTGACTCATAGCATAGATACGTATTGGTATAAATCATTCCAAGTATGAGAAGTATAGACTTAGAGATACGAATTTTTCACATCAGATAATTGAAAGTACATAGAATTTGCCAAAAAAAAAAGAACTGTAAGGGAAAGATGATCAGACGAAAGAAAAGTTTCGAAAATGATTCAACTGTAAGGGAAATTCGCCACGCAGGAAAAACCTGGAAGATAAATATCATTGCTTTAAATGAAATGCGGAAGTTTGCTGTAGAATTTCTTTGTGACTTGAAAAAGTGTAAGCGCTTTTCCGATAAGGTTTTATTCAAACTTTTGAAAGGTGAATTTTACTATTGAAAAAATTATTTTTTACGTATAGTATTTGTGTATTACAAAAGGAATTTTTTTATTGGTTAGTAGGAAAAATTCTGAATAATCAACTGGAGGATTTCGAGCAGCACTCAAACAAAAATCCTTCAGTGATATTATATTAGAACTTATTTTTAATAAAGTCAACTTTTATAACCAAGAAATATTAGCTATTAAGAATACTTACCTTACGCATTAATTTACAAAATTACTTGAATAATTCTGTTATATTGTATTTGCAAATAAACTAAAATATTATACAAGATTATTACAAAATGAAAAATTTCTTCTTTAACATTTATTATTCAATCATATAAAATATCAGTTTACCTTATTTTAAGGATGTGAAAAGAAAAAGAAAGTAGCATCTTTTAAATCTCGTTATTTGAAACTAAAAAGATTTCGATAATGCATGCTAGTAATATTTATGTCACGAATGCATAAATATAATCTGAGACGTCTGCAGAAAATGCAAATGGCATAGAAAACTGAAAGTAAAGCATACAGGCAGACACTGGGAGAAATAAAATAAAATAAAATAATTTAATTTTAATCGTTTCTTGAAGGTCATCTTAAACTTTACAATAGTACTTTGCACATAAGTTCATCATCCAAAATTAATGGAAATTATAAAATATATGTATAAAAAGATGAACACAATTTTAAAGAGATAAAATAGCTGAAAACTTCATTTAGTTTTACTGTACTTGTACAGAGGAGAGTGGAAGGTATAAATAGAAAATGATGAAAAAGTTGATGTTGTTTGGATGCAGAATTTCCCTCTATAAAAACATGAGGTAACTGTCTTTGTAGGGGCAAGTTATTTTGTTTTTTTTTTCTCGTCTATGAGCTTCTCGACTCTGTTTGAGATCACTGAACCAATATTTCATTCAAAATTTGTCCGGTGGGATTTGTCATTCCTACGTTTTATAGGCAATGGCAAATCACAGTAAAAGTTGTAAGGTTTATCCGAAGTTTCTAACAATTATTTTTAAATTAAAGCTCCTTTCTTATCCATCCTAATTTCAGCTTACAGTTTCCTACCAGAATATGGTTTTAGAATCGCGTTTAATGCAAATGAATAAGAGTAGTATATAAGTCGAAGTTCCACTGAATTCTAGAGAGAGTATCAGATTAGATGACTAGTGCCTTTTGGCCACATCTCCTCAAGCTGTTCCTACACTCGGCCGTATTACAGGCCCTTGATAGCTTCGCTAGCTTATTCGATATTTAGAGTCCAATTTGATTTGTGGCTGCTTCTTATTTTTTCACTTTTGAGTTGAAGCCCAAGTGGAAGCTTTGATGTAGGTCCTGAGAAAGGGGCCGACTATTCATTCTTATTTTGAGAAATAAAGGGTAATTAACCCTTCGTGAGTTTTACGTTTCTGTCACTGAACTTAAGCGATTATTCGCTTAGCTGTTCACAAGGTTCCTCCACACTTAGTTGTTAGATAAAAGGGGAATCCCACAAAGTGAAACAAAATATAGTCAAAGTGAACCAAAGTAATGTCACTGAAAATGCTTATGTTATAGCTTGCTGCTGTCCTCCGAAAACATGGCGGACGAAAACGTTGTGGAGAAAACAACGGAAGGCGAAAGCGTCGTGGTACAAAACATCGTGGGAGAAAAGAACTCAAAGAGAAAACTCCCCAGTTCTAAAACATCGTGGTACAAAATATCGTCTTCGAAAATGAAGTGGTTAGAAAACTTCGAAGTTTAAAAACATCGTCGTGGAAAATATCGTGGTAAAAAATAAAGTACCTACAAATCATCGCATGACGATAATATCGCATACATACGTTTTCCAGGTTTTAAAAGCTGTAAATGCATTTTCGCATAATGATTTGGGAAGGCAAGAAGGAAAGACGGATATTTTTACTTTTAAATTTCATATTTTTGAATGAACTAATAAATTTTGCTGAAAAAAATATTTATAGGAAACTTAATTAAAAACGAAAATGACTAGAAAATTAATGCAACTTATAGAATAGTAATAGAATTTTAAATTTACGTAGTTAATTAACAAAGCTCATTAATAAATCAATCTTTTTTTATAAAGTTTTCCTTATAATGTTTCATAAAAAATGCAGCTTTAAAATGTTTAGCAAAAGGAAGATAAATAACTGCATGAGGTTACAACTTAAAAATTGCTTAGCGAACTATGAAATTATTTTCTTTCACGTTTGTTAACCTGATATTATTTTGGTGAAAATTATATCTTGTTTTGTTTCCGTTTATTCTTAAAGAGTCGTTAACATTTCTTGCGCTTCCAATTCTTTATGCAAATAATGCATTTACAACTTTTAAAACCTGAAAAACGCATGTGTGCGATGTTATCGTCATGCGATGATTTCTAGGTACTTTATTTTCCACCGCGATATTTTCGACGACGACGGTTTTTAAACTGCGAAGTTTTTGATAACCGCTTTATTTTCGACGACGATATTTTGTAACACGATGATTTAGAACTGCGATGTTTTCTCTCTGTTTTCTTTTCTCCCACGATGTCTTGAACCCCAGAGTTTTCGCCTTGCGATGCTTTTGGCTGTAACCAGTTGAACCAGTTGGCTACTTATCGATTACGATCTTTGCACCTTACCATTGTGCATAAATTTCGAGGATTAGAAAACTAGGATCACTGTTATTTCTTCCACAATCGCTTTTTGTTGCTGCTTCTGAAACTGTCGTTCTTTCTTGTTGAACTCATTTTTACAATTCTCTAGTAATTTCTCTGCGTTTTCATTGTTAACTTCCTAGCTCATGACTACTTAAAGAGTCAATATCACAGCCAGTGACAACCTAAGGGTCAAACTGCTCAAAGACTCTTCTTGCAATCCAATCTGGCTGTAATTTCCTACAGGCCGAATTCATAATCCTGTAAGTCACCTGGTGTTAGGCTTTGCTTGTATGAGTTAAACAATGGAAAATAACAAAATAATGTTACCAAAAGTCTCTGAGTATTAATAGTATGGTATAAATTGCGTCAAAATACTTTTCATATGTTGCCAACACAAATGCTAGTAATTCGAGACATAATTGCGTAATGCGGGCGTTTTTTGCTCACATAATTTGTTCATGCATTTGAACTGTTCATGAAGTAAGGAGCTCGTGTCCGATGCTCCAAAGTACAATAAACAGCAAACATCAGATTCAGTACAGTTCACAAAATGCCAATCTAGGTATTACAAAGAAGAATAAAAAAGTAATTTTTATAAATTTTTTCATAATAATATACGTTAAGAGGGTTAAATGTACATCATCTTCATTTTAATCTATTCGCTACCCAATCGATACAGTTTGAATTTGAAAGAAAAAATTTCGTATGATGCACACTCGGCGCTATTCTATAGGTCCAGGTTCGGGTCCCGCCGAGGGCATTGCACATTTTTCATGTCTCCTGCTTCAAAAATATCCTAATAACTCTACAGTGGTGCCCGAACTAAAAGGTGGTTGATGATGATTCTTCGCTACCAAGATTTGGCGACTGGGTACCCTAATCCCCAGTCACCCTTTAAGAGGGGAAGTCTTCCTGCGTGCCTTCGTGGTGTAACGGTAGTATCCTGGACGCGTATTCGAGAGGTTCAGGTTCGATTTCCGGCGAGGGCATTGCACATTCTTATTGACTTCAGAAACTGAGTTCTTTCACGAAATTTATATTTTTGGCTGCATTTAAACTAAAACAAAACATACTTTTAATATTTTGAGAACGAAAGTAATTCTCTCAGCAATAATGTCGTAACATTAATGATTATCATTATAAAATTGTTGAAATATTTGACCGAAAGCCAATCTTCTCAATTTTAAATCTAGGAATAGGTTTATATATTCGTTAGGTCACGAAAAGGCTCCAGAGGAAGCAACATGTTTAGAAATTCCATTAAGTTTAAATTGCGATAATTTTCTATGAATAGTCTAAATTAGAGCTGTTTATAAGACGGCCTTCAGAGCTCTCATTATGATTCAATTTTATTTTACTTTTAACGCTGAAATGCTAAAATTTTGAATGAAGATTGCGTTTGTCATTGTTCAATTATTTGAAAAATTTCTAAAGCTGACATAAAGCACAATTTACGAATGAGCTATGTGGAATGCCGGAAACATGCCAATTTTCTTCTACGTTTGGTATTACTGGTAGATATTACAGGACATCTAAATGAATTCAAGATTAGACGTTAGGAACCAAATGGTATCTAATCTCCTGTGTTATATCAGTGAATTTCGGAACAAACTGAAACGTTTTTATAATACTTTAGGAAAAATATTTTTAAGGACTTTCCATTTTGTAATTATTTTTTGTATTTATTTTGTAATTATTCTCTACACTACTCTTATAACCTTTTGTTAGTTAATGCGTTCTACAGAGCTCTAACCCTGAACCGGCTGAAACGATACATAGGCTCCTTAGAACTGCCTCTTGATGTTCCGATGAACACGTGATGATTGACTGAATCCTTAACGAATGATTGCGCGAGATTTTCTCTTTCGCCTACGAAAATGTGACTGCACGTCTCTCTTATTGATGCATGATTCCGAGTAGGTAGGCAGGCACTTTGACTGCTGTTTACTGACGTCATGTTTTCTATCCGAAAAGTTTTGTCTAATAATAATTTAAAATATAAGTCGTTACATATTTGTAGTATAAGAACATTTTGTAGGATTATGCCATTTTTTATCACCGTGGGAAAATTACCTTTTGACTACTTGTTCTATTTCCCAATGTAAAAGACACTAATATACATTTGGAAGTAGTACGCAGTTTAGTCTTTGATTTTCTGCTGGTAGCACATTCGACGTTCTGAGATTTTGCTTATATGAAAATGATAAAATTTCTGAGTTCCATTTCTAGATTTCTACATTATCATTTTATTGTTATTTTTTGATTGTTTGAACATTTTTTTTAGTTTCATTTACAAATATCCTTACTTATGTTAACTATTTAAGTGAAATATTCTTTGCATTTGTCATAGCAAATGAAAAGTACCCTAAAATAAATTTTTGAAAAGTATCCTAAAATAAACTTTTAGCATATTTTCAACTACTAGAGTGCGAATAATATTGTTGCCCTGTAACCTACTTTCAAAAACGAATTTTTGTTCCTATCGCCATTTTATAGCAGTTATTCTTATTTTTCACCTTACTTCGCCAGAATTTGATATTGTAATTTTGATTTGATTACGAATTGTTACAAATATGATGCATTTCACACTGTAATTTTAAGTTCTGCATTAGACAATAGTCGAAATCGAGAGCTTTCTTCCTGAAACAAAAGCTCTGTATCTGCTCCTCCAAGGTTTTTTTATCATATTTTTAAAAATATTATGTGTGTAACTTAAATTCGAATTCTACTCTTAAATGCCTTAACAGCCTGCCGCTATCTATTAATATGTTTACTAGTTTTTATTCTTAAAAGAGTTATGCTAAATAATGCAGGGAAAATTATCCTCCCTCATATCATCTTTTTAATTTAAGAGTTTTGGCAGAATAAGGAAGTTTCTCGGAAGTTTCCTGGAAATCAATAAAAGCAGCATTGCAGCTGCTATTATCAAGCGTTTTCGCGATGATAACCTTGTCATTTATTTGAGATTTTATGAACACGGGATGAACTGAAATAACAAAATTTATTTAACAGCCAACTGCTTTCCCTAAGCGATAAACTGAGTTCATTAAAGATATTTAATTAATCCACTAATAGTTTCGCACATAATTCAAGATGTTTTAAAAAATCGCAGCGTTTCACATATTTATTTTAAGACATAAGTATATGAAGATCTTTTTAAGAAATATTTCTTCACTCTTTTATACTGAATTCTTATACTAGTTGTGAAGCCCTTAAATACTCATGGTTTTAAAAAAACGGACAGTTTTTTAGAAAATGATGCAATTTTAAATCACGCAGATGAAAGAAAAAAAATAAGATAACGGAATACACATTTTCTTAAATGCCCGAAAGCCAACAAAATATAAGATTAGTAAACAGCTTTTGTACGTAATTTATTACACTAAAACATTCGCAATATAATACGGATTTCCAAAAACAGTAGTGCAGATATTGATACTTTACGTATGTGTATCGTTTTTTCTTTTTGTTAATAATAAAGTAAAGTCAAAGGGTATCTATCTTAATGAAATTAATGAAATTAATGAAAAGCTGAAATTAGAATATTTACCGAAAATTCAGATTTTTGAAGCAGAAAAGCTGTTCTTGTTGGCAATAAAGCTTGTAAGGTTTTAGTTAAACTAACAAAGTTTTATTTTAATTTTACTTTTTCTATCCCTTCTCATTTCAACTTCCCGTTAGAATAAGAGCGCGTTTCAGCTCTATGCTAATTTGAAGTGGAGCCAAGTTCTATTTAAGCGAGAGGTAGGAACCTCTCAGTGTGAGAGAGCTTTTAGTCTCAGACCACGGTCACTCTATTCGACATTCGCCTGACTAGCTAGCATTTAAATTCTAAGCCGTAGCGCTTTTACGTGATTGTTTATTGAAGTAATTGCAAGTGCGTCAGTATTAGTTAAATCTTGCTACGCACCATTTAGTTTAGAGGCCAACCTCGCGTTCATAGCTCTGCGAGCAAACGACAATTTAATTTCTATTTAGCTTTAGTTTAAATTTGATTGTTTATTTTAGACCCAAGCGCGGTTTCTATTTTCTGTATCCCTACCGAGTTGGGAAGTGGTTGTAAATAATTGTGATTTAATAAAAGAGGATTTTAAATCCTTTTCAAGTACAGTTCTTCTACCACTGAATCACAATATTCTACCACAGAACATAGCTGCATTCAGCTCCCTCTTCCAGATCAGGATTTAAGAAGTTCACGAAGATGTTTGCCTAGAATATGCACCGAACACTCAGTCCTGGCAAGCTGACTCAAGTTTCAGAAACGCAGAAGGTTACTTAAGTGTTTACAAAAATCTCTCTAATGTTTCTGAAGCTGAGATACAGCGGTTCAAAGCAAAATTCAGACGCCTGCTTTTTTACGCATTTTGAAATATTTTCTAGTAACATGGAAAAGGAAAAGCATTTAAACAAAATTATATATTATTTTTGTTTACTCTTTTTAAAGTACATACAAATTTAAAAAATAATAAAATAGAATCTTTTTCCAAAAAGTTTAAAAATAAAAGCTCAACAAGCTTTGGAAAGTAACATTAAAATTAACGTTATATAATTATTACTTTAGTTAATTTGAATTGTTTAAATAAAATTTGGTATTTGGTTGGAAAGTTTTTATTTTCTATAAAAGCTTTTAATCTATTAAAAATGATGGAATAATTTTTGACCATTTTTCTTTTAATAACTTTCGAAATGGATATGGAAACTAGTTTTAAATGTTAAAACACGTTACGCCACGCTAGGTGCTGGCACTACGCGGCCAACCTACCTTCAGAACGGGTCCAGGGATTCAACTGTTTTTCCCGCACCTTGGAGAGGATTGATACAGCCGCCATATGGCGACATTGGTCGTTTATATGGTATCTGATAGTCACTCGGGCTGCCCTTCGCAGAGAGCCATTAACCAGCAAACCCGGGGCTTCACGCCCGGGCTACTAGAACCAACTGCTCTAAGACCTGTCAGACCAACGGGCCGGCCAGTAAATGACTTTTCTGGGACCTCCAGAACCACTAGGTTCGTAGTTTGTATACTCTTGTGGCCGAAACTGCTTAGGTACAGATCCTAGTCAGTAGCTTCGCAGAGTCCTCTACGTCGATCCCGAGGGAGATGGATATGGAAAGACCATTTTAATTTTCCTTCCAAACGTTCCAATAAATTTCAGAAGTATTTACGTTTGTAAATTGAGGGGCTGTATTTATGACATGTGCATAGTTATAAAGCAATCACACTCTAATATTTGAGGCTTTATGCTTCGTATCGATAAAAAAGAGAGCAATTTGTATCAAATAATTTTTGAGTGACCTCTTTAAGAATTTCTTGTTAAATTTGTAATTATTTATTTTGATCTGTTATTCCATGAGTGATAGCAAGGTAACTTGGTTCAACGCCTGACGTTTATCCCCGTTTTATTACCGTTATACTAACATATTTAATAATAGGTTCGAAATTTTGTTTCCAGCGTGGTGCAGGAATTTGAAGCAGGAAACTTGGCATGGAATATAGCTGTCAGAGATTAGATTAGGAACAGGAATCTAGCAGAGTGTCTTGGACAGCATTTATATGAAGCATCGCATAGAATTTCAATAAGTATCCGACGACTTAGATGAATTGCCAATTAAATTCTACTGACATATCGCATATTTAGACCAGTTACATTAATTTCCTCTTATCAATCACATTTTTTCTTCTCACATGTAATAGGCTAAAATGCCCTTTTATCTATTTTGTTAAGCTCAAGGAAAGTAAAATTAAAAATTAAGTTTCCCTGACGTCATATATGCTCCTTTGGTAAGCAACCAGGTTTTCTCCCATGTATAACTCTCAGCAAAGCTAGAAACCAACCAACAGAGGTTAAATTTTAGATCTCCATGAATACCTTCGTTCCTAACTGACCAAGGGGCTCCAGTGATTTTTCTAAGTAAGGTATCTTGGAAAGTCTGTGATTTTCTACTCTAGGCAGACGAGGCGTAGGTGAGAGTGGGCCGGATGATCGCAGTGTAAATGCGCTTTATGCATGTGAGGTCCACTACAGAGGAGCTGTCAAGGGGGCATTTGATCTTGGAAGCTATCCCAGTGGCTTTGTTGATAGAGTTGATTTTGTAAGTATGCGAGGTAAAAGTGCAGCTGAAGTGGACTCCCAAATAGTTTCCTGTAGATGGAGATTCTCAGCACAACCCTCATTAAGAAAGAAGGCCAGTAAATTTTATCTATCCGTTTAACTACGGAAAAGGAGTCTCGGCCCAGACATCACGGAAAGATGACTCTGACATAAAGGATCAATACTATGCATAGACGGATGGCTTAAAAGTTGACGGACAACTAGGTTCTGTCCTCATAGTAACTAAGAACAAGGAAACTCTGATAAGATGGAAAGGTCATTTGGGACAGAATAATTCAGTTTTCCAGGCTGAAGCAATTGCGATTCACAAAGCTATCGAGTTAACAAGCTCTTCAATAGGATCCACTATCAATATCCTTACAGACAGCCTGTCGGTCATATATGCCTTACGAAAACCCAGACTTCTTTCTCCTCTCATAGCGGAGATTCAGGACATGCTGAAGAAGCGTTCGTCGACAACGAATACCCTCATATCTTGGATAAAGTCGCATGCCGGCATTCAAAGTAATGAGGAACCCGACAGGCTAGCAAAAGAAGCAGCTCACAATATCGATGCTCAAAGCGTTATTACCAAACTCCCGTAGTCTCACCTTAAAGAAGTGACAAGGACAACAGCTCAGCACCAGTGGCAATGGGAATGCGACACTACCGAACAAAGCAGAAGGACCTATGAATACTACCATAAAGTTTCTCTCGATCGTCTTCAGTCATCCCCACAAATAACGAGATTTTCGACCACAAATAACGAGATTTTGTCCTTTCCCTCCTATTACTATGAGCGAGGAATTGCAAATACCGAAAGTTGTGTCTGTGAAGCCATGGGTAAACTAGACCGTTACTTGACCCAATGCCCTTTAACCGCACAAGTGGGATGTGCAGCTTCCGGAACAGGCAGTTTCTCATAAGCATTACCTGATCAAACAACCAGCATTTCGCAGCAAAATATGTAAGATAATGCGGAAACTGGAGGATTGGGAACAGATTTGTGCAGTGTGGAATAGATCCCAGTCAATCTCTCTTCTCTCTCTCTTTTTTTCCTGCAGATTTAGTAGAGATCAGCATAGCCTAAGTACTGTATATATTATGAAACATATGTGTATTATGCGCAATGAAAATTATTAGGAACTATGTAAGCATGTATTATGTAACAGGCTCAGTGTATGATGAACTATGTAAGCAAGTATGAACTATGTAAGCATGTGTATGTATGAACTATGTAAGCATGTATTATGAAAGATCTATGTATTATGAACTACTTGTGTATAAGCACGCACTATGAACTATGTCTGTTATGAGCTATGCAACTAAATAAGCATATATTATGAACTTTGTGACTATGTAAGCATAGGTATATGATACAGGATCAATGTATGCCCTTATAGGGCCCATAAGGTGTTGCCCCGGATAGTTGCGGAGCCTGTACTAGACCCGAATAGTCTAAGTAAGCCGCCGGGTGTTCAGACTCTGTCAACTGTAGGTGGAGATTGCTGCCCCAGCCGTTATAGTGATTGATAACGCTAACTGCAGTACCGAAGGTTCCGGGCTAGAATACCTGAGAAAACACGGATGCTTGAAAGCGTATAGTGTCTTTACAGTAAGAAAGCACTCAAAATACATGGAGAGCCTAAATTCCTCTGATGACAAGGGAAGAGGGAAGAGATCCTTAGACTGCCTCACTTGAGTACTTTTTCTCAAAAATTGGAGCGGAACTGCACATTTTGTGCGGCGAGATTATAGTTGTGTAACAAGTTCTCTAAATTTTCCTTCTGCTTATGATGAATCAACATTATTTGAAAGTTGATTTATAAAGTTTTTTCAACTTTTTATTTAAATTATTTATTATATGGAAAAATGCATTATAAAATATAAAATATCGAAGGAAACATCAGTAACTTTAATGCTCAACAAGGAATCATTTCCTTTGTAAATCTGTTGTACGAATGTTATACACGTTTCCTTCTCTTTCTGCATGCCGAAAGACGAACGAAAAATAACAACGTGGATGTAAAACTCATTTTATTTATAACATTATTCAAGGATGCTAATTAAAGCTTCAGAAAGCTTATTTAAATTGCGGCTGCCTTTTTGTTTCATTATTTATTTCAAAGCTCTCCATCTCCTTCCAACGAAGGAGAAGTTTACCCAATATTCTTTGGGAATAAATTTCAGTAAGAATGTGAAGTAATGTTGATAAAGTAAATCGTTTTGCAATTACAGCTAATGTTTTCATGACATCCTATGGGATTCATAATTATGAAGTAACTCAATTTTCTCACCCTGGGACTTGGAGTGCTCCTAATATCTTTTTCTCTTTATCTACCGTGAAAAGTTTCTTTATTTTACGTAAGTGGATTAATGATGAAATTTTCTCAATAACAGATACATTATAATGGTAACAATATAAACAGACGGAATTGCTTTTTCTAAATTTTTCTTCTAACAGTGATTAATATTTTATGAACCATATATAAATTTTCAGGTTTTATACTGTCGGTCTATGAGTATATCTAAAAACCATAAAATATTTTCAGGCTGACGCAGAAGTACAGATTTATAGCAATAGTGTTTGTTAAATTGTAATAAATAGTATCCTGTTCTTCATAATTATCTGTTGAGTGGCCAGTAACGGAGACAAATTGCATGAAAAATTGCACTAAAGAAAAGAAATTTTGGTACTTACATAAGTCCCTTACTTACAAAAGTCCCACTATGTTACTCAGAATGTTTAGAACTCTTTCTGTCTGTGATTCGAATTTTATTTCACAATTTTAAAACTGCATGCATTTCTCTTGAATAAATTTTATCGAGTCATATTCACAGTACTTTCCCTCTGAGTGGCGATTTCTTAACGTTGTTTCATTTCTTTTTCTGAAAGAAAATGTAAAAATATGAAACTCGAAGTTTCGACTTCTTGTGCTTTATGGCTTTAAATTGGGTTTCTGGGTTCTGAAGACAACTAGAAATATCTGCAGCGTTTAGTAAAATTATATCATCGGTACAACTATAATCACTAATTTGATTTTTTTAAAGTTTTCATGTAAATGCATTTTCTAGATTTTTTCTGATGTTTTATACTGTTTACATTTGTAAAGATATATGTTCTCTAACTTTCATAAAATCAATTATTATTATTATTATAGTGTTGCTGTTGCTTAGTCTTGATCCCGACATTAGCTATTCAAGTAAAATTTTGCAGGAGCAAACCACCTGAAATTTATGACTTAATGTCATTTATCGAAAGAGATTGTCTTAAAAGGAAACGACAGGGCTGCTAATATATTTTTGCTTTTAAGTTGCAGGGAAAACTATGAAAGAATTTCTGCATTCCGTGAAATACTGCAATATAATTCTGTGTAACATAGAATTATAATTCTATGTAATACAAAATTATAGGCAGTGTATTTTGGCATTACATTGCTATTCTTCTCTCAAGTATCTTTTACTGGTGATCATTCGGATTTGATCCAGTGCGAACATTTAGGATTCCTGTCTTAGATGATAGCCTTCGCATTGCTTAACATCCAGAGTTTTTACTTCGAACGTGAAACTCACAAAATTCGAAAAAAAACATTGCAATAAAATCTTGTTAAATTTGTTGCTGACAAAAATAGCTTTAACTTTTCAAATTCATTTTCTTTATAGCGAACTGATACTAGAGCTATGCGCTTGTGCATAAAATCTATAACATTAATTCATTACTTAAATTTAAGCGAAAAGCTAAATACAAGTTGTTGTAATCCATTAAATAGCTTCGTTAAGGGTTAGGT
>KK113756.1:394944-437098 GCA_000611955.2 Stegodyphus mimosarum
AGAACAGTTTAAGGAACGCTTTATTTTTCCCACCAATAAGTTTAGAAATCAGACATGTATTCCAGACTAGGTCTTTAACATTTTCATATGTGTAGCGAAAAAAATTCCTGGAAAGAGTATGAATAAGTTTTTTATTCTTATTAACGACAGCAAAACTTGTTCATGGATTTTTCTTTATTGGAGTGTTTATTGGACATACAGTACATATATATATATATATATATATATAATCGGAGAAAAAGGCCTTCGAATTTGGAGGGCTGCGTACGTTCACATTCCTGGTTTGTCATGTAAAAGCATGGCGATGTCTTGGGCTAAGAAAATAACTATTCTTGGTGACATAGCTCATTGCCTTGTAAATACTTTTTCACGGGTGCGGAAAATCAGAAAGATGCGAAATCGTTTTTACAGAGTATCCAAATATGAATTAGGGGCATGCCATGCAGTATCGCGTGATATTTTACATAATTCTGTAAATTATAAATTTTTGAGTAGTTTAAAAGAATAATGATTTTTAATATTTTAAAACATTTTTACTTCCTTGTACGAAGTAAGGGTAGTATTGTAATCGCGAAAAATTTCGAGCATCATATTTCAACGAAAATATCAGTTTTGGCCACTCTTGAATCCATTTGGACGACATTTTTTCGTGTCGTATGTACCTACGGGCAGAATAAAGGATCCCTTTTCTGAAAACGTATTGAAAAATAGATTTAAAATGAATTTAGAAGAGTTTTTTCCTTGACGTCTGTACGTCTGTATTTAGCCCACATAATTCAAAAACGACTAGCTGTAGAATGTTGAAATTTTATATATGGGATTGCTGTAACACGTACTTGTGTACCTCCCGTTTTGGTTGCAACTTGCAACTTTGGTTGTAACTTCATGTTGTACCAATGCAGTGTTAAAAGATGTCTTTAAAACATATGTTCGGAAATAACAGCCCTACTGAATAATGCATGCGTATATGTTTTTTTACCTTGTTTGAAATCACTTTGTGGAAGAACGCCGTTGTAATATTCTCCTTAAGTCCTACAGTGTATGCGCATTGTTTGCATAGATGTTCAACAACGAAAATTCGATACGTTTTTGGAAAACAGCATGTCTGCCTAGCAACACAAACAAAACTTTTAGGTGCTCATTGTTAGTGCTCATACAAGGCAATCTAGCAAAAGCCTACACTATTTCAGTTACATTTTAGTTTAAAATACGACGTTTACTTGTTGTGAATAGCGTTTTGTCGCGAACGACGCATGATCCGCTCTTGGGGAACGGATTGAGCCTCCAGACCGACGACTATAGAAAAGAAAACTTCTGAAGTTTGCCTTTGAGAACTGGCAACGATGAGTATACGTGTACAGAACAATGATATTAAGTAGGTTAGAAGCGTATTTTTGTTGTTGTAATGATCGATATGTTGTTACTGTTTTGTATGAAGTGTAAAATAAAGTGATTCGTGCAAAATAGTGTCAATTTTAGATGAGTTTGAAATATTGTCTCCTTAAGCGGCGGACCAGAATCGAAGAACGAGGATCATAAAGGTAAGCAACTTCTCTTCATTTGCTTATCCAGACTTTTGAGTGATCTTTTTATACTAAAACATTTCAACAACTCTATATTTAAACATTTAATTTTTAGAACAATACACGCTAGAACTAAGAGTCCATAGTCAATCATTACTGACCAACGTAACCTGAAGCATTTTTTACTACCTTGACTAAGTCTACTGATAGTCAGTCTACTGATACTCTACAGATAGATGTGACTGACAGTCACGTCTGACTCACATGGCATGCAACGTCATAATGCCATAGTTCTGGGGATTAAGTTTTTGATTTAACTTGTTGAGAGATTAAATATTTATCGAAGCAGGAAGCAGGGAAAATTGCTAATCGCTTATTGGGATTCAATCTCCGGAACTTTCGAGTGCTAACCACATATGTTTCCCACGCGGTGAAGAGAGAAAGTTCCTTATAACCTAAGAATTCTAGGTACCTTCTTATTATCCTCACTCTCGTGAAAAACCGCCAGCTAACTGACGGCTTTGTGATTTGGCGAATAACATTCAATTGGCTTTGAAGCTCATAGGTATTGTTTTGTTCATAAATAATAGTAAAAAGGAGTACATTATGAGAAACAAAACAATTTATCAGAAAACAAAAGAATCTATATAATCAATATTTACATTTTTGGATAATGTTTCAGAAATGGCCGTTAAATATAAACCGGTGAATCCATATGTACTCAAATACGTATTTGGTACGCAGATGCGTGATATATTTACGTATTGTCGTGTGTATTTTATCTGCGAAAACATTTACATAAATTTAATATATTTAGGGACAAAAATACAAAAGGTAAAAATAAAGATACTTTTATGAAGAACTTTAAGGAAAACTAGCTCGTATTCACGTTGCACATGAACGAAATCACGAAAACCATACAGTCAGTCGTTCGTCTGGTTGGAATTCAGGACGAACTGCCAATATTCAGCAGACTTAAACCGCTAGCCATCAATGAGGCCCAATCCATTTAACGGAAGGCTTAACAGACAAGAAAACTTGATAAATTATTATAATTATCCTCCATCAATTAGGAAATTTATTTAATTATCATTCGTCAGTTAAGAAAAGTTGAAATCACATGAAAATAATATTCTGTTTTGGGAATAATTTTTCGGAAATATGATAACATATTTCCTGTAAGCTTCTATAAAAAAATAAATGCCAATTTACATAAACATAATTTATGCATATTAAAGATAAAATAGCTCGGGAAGAAGAGAACGTATTCTAAGCAAAGTTATTTCATATTCGAATTATGTCCAAAATTTAGAACTATTGATTTAGTTTATTTATACTCAAGAGAATTTTGAGAATGATTCGTTTATCGATACATAATCCTAATAATGCTTCTTTCCTAGACAAAGTTTCCGAAAACTCTTCAGATGATTTTAATAAAGGGAATTCTAGAGGCATTTCCAATTTACTTTAATTATCATAGTTCCTCATTATTTACCTTTTCCTGGAAGCGTAGGGAATCCGAAAACAAATAATTATGAAAGGCAGCAATGATTTGAACTGTTGGGCTCATTAGAATGATAAATAAGTATCGCGTTTCAAAGCGCAATGATAAATCCTGCAGCGCAATGGGAAGTTTATATTGAAGGAATGCAATAAACCTAACCAAGAGCAGAAGGATTACAACTTTAGTGGTCGCATAGTTATGGTAGTTTTTTGTTTAACTTAAAATTAATTAATTTTAATTGGATTAATATTTGGTTATTGCATATATTTTTTGAAGAATAATAAAATACCACCGTAACATGTAAGTTCCTTTTATGTCAGTCTTTTAATTCTATAAACACACTAACAGATAATAAAATAATATTTCAACGTTGCATGAGACTTACGTTCACGTAAATCATTTAAGAAAATAAAAGATTTTCTCAGTCTTATCCATTAAAATATAAAATGCACATTTCAGGCGATTAAATATTTATACGTAGTATAATAACTTGGATATCTATGAATAAAGAAAAAGAGAAAACTTAGAATGTTCAAATTACAACGAGAGCTCTGACAGCAGCTGTCCTTTAAGGTAACAGGTAAAAATAAAACTGTATTAGTCGTTCTAGATAGCATAACTAGTTCTTCAGACACTTCTTTGTTACTTTCTGCATTGAAAGATTTATGAAATGGGATTAAATGTCCGATTATTTCTAACATCTTTGTTACATTTTTTCCCCAGAATATATTAGGTATTTTGCTTGTTGGAATCGAGTGGCGTTACGTAACATGACTAGATTTTGAAAGAAATTAAGAATCGTGTGTCTGGTTTCAAACTATTTTCATCGACATGAGTATATTCATAAATATAAAAGAGGAAATACAATGCTCTGTCGTTATGACGCGTAGGCATGTACGTTTATAAATTTTACTCTTTTGAAAGTAAAAGATTTCTCGTGTGAAAAAAGTCGAATATTTGCAAAGTACTATATGTATATAGTTATGTACAGTAAAAACGTGTCAGTATGCACATATGTATATAAACATAAAGCAAAATCAGGTCGCGCATAAAAAAATAGTATACATATTTATTTACGTAATATGCAGGTATATATTAAAAAACACCCGCCATTGGCCGAGCCGTGAAGATGGCTAACACAAGTAGTTCGACCGGAATTCGAGTTTCGGAGAATGAGTTGACTGCATGGATTTTTTTATTTTGCGTTGTACGAAGTAAATATCAGTAATATTTCTTTTCAAAATTCTCCACGAAGGCATCCTTCTTCTTAGGCAGATAACTCTCGGATTGTTTTGTCACACTAAATTAAACAATTATGTTATAGATTAGTTAATTAAAAGTATTATCTGAATTTTTAACTGTTGAATTGTAGCCCAGATATGGCTATTGGTCTCGAAATGGCATTTTACGTTGGTTCACTGTAAATGACGTATCACTTTTCAAATTGTTACCATGAAATATTTTCTCTTGTACTATTTTTAAAGAAATTGAATAGCAAAGAATCTACATGTATGTATTAATGTTCTTCACATTGTGAGAAAACGACAGCAACCAGAGATATCCGATTTTGAATAACATAGTCCTTCATCTGAACATTTGGACCTAGAAGCCCGAATTTTGAACTTCGGATTTGTTTCATTACTTAGTTCATATTTTGCAAAACGTTAATGAATTTTTGATTAACAAAATCAGCGATTTGAAAGCAAGCAGTAGTAACACTGTTCGAAATAAGGAAGTTAGAATAGAAGGAGGGAAGGTTCAACTCAAATCGTGAAACTTGGCGGCCATGTTACTGCTGTCCCTGTGACTCGTACAAGGAAGTGTATCATTGTCAGAGCCGGGACAAGGGCACTTGCCTCAGGTGAATCACTAGAAGGGGCGCTAAATTTGCTGTGCAAATTCGAAAATTACTTTAATTAAGTTTTTAAATTTGTCGGTTATTATTACGGGAAATAAGCTTCGGGCAACTTAAATTAATAAAGCAATAGAAAGAATCGCAAGAAACCCTGGAAATTAATGCAATGTGTATTTCAGTGTTATTTCTTATTTATCAAAAAAGGATTTTGTTTAACATTTTCATCTGAAAGTTATAAATAATTGGCTATATTATTATTTTTTTTTGAATTTATAAGGCTACAAATAAAAAATATTTTAAGAATTATGATATTTTGATTTAATACAGTTACTTTTGTCTAATACAAATTTAGCTATTTTGATATTTATATAGGGGCGCGCATTTACCTTTTTGTCTCAGGTGACAAAATATGTTGGCGCGGCTCTGATCATTGCAACATTTTTTTTTCAAGCATGTCAACTTGTGTTGCATATGGATGCACAAATCGAGTTTCAAAAAAGATTCCTGAGGTTACTTTTCACGCATAAGTAATGATTTTTTTATGTAATTTGATAAATATGTCGAAAAATATCACGATGTCATGTTAGTTTTTTCCAGATGTGAAATAAAAGGATTTTAATAATCAAAATGTGTTAAATAACATTTTAATGTTTCTGTTTACTGCTGGTTTCTTCATTCCTTAAAATACAATGATATATGCTAGGATTTAAACTATATAATTTGAACATTTTGGGTAATTCGTTTCATAATTTTCATGAAAAGTAAGAAATCAATTGTTACTATTCTTATGAATTGTTTTTCTTTATGTATTAATTATTATTCATTTTGAAGTTTTGTGAACTGTTATGAATATAAGTTGTTAAATTAATGTAACATTATCCTATCATTAAGACTGAAAGAAAGATATTTTGGAAATCATTGCAACGTCTTCCCACATGTTCAGTATGTAAGTATTTTATTTACTTTTACCGCTTTACTGTCCAGAATTTGTAAGTTTATGCAAAAACCTTTTAACAACAGAACAGTTTATCTTGATCAAATGCACAACATGTGGGAAGACGTTGCAATGATTTCCAAAATATCTTTCTTTCAGTCTTAATGATAGGATAATGTTACATTAATTTAAAGAATATGTCAGTAAATTAAGAAAGCATTATTTCAAAATAAAAATAAATTGATATAAAATCATTGTTTTGAAAATGTAATAACTTATTTTCAGTTAGTGTTGATTTTCATGAATCTGTTAAACATAATACCATTTTGCATGTTAATTAGACTGTGCAAATATTACCAGATTTATAAAAAGTTTATAAGAAATAAATCTGCATCAAAGAAAGAAAGAAAAAAATAAAATACTATTTGCATCAAGTACCAGTCTCCTGAAATTCAACAACTGCTATAGCCAATAAAAAATATCTGAATTTAAGTTTTAGTGTATTACAACTTAAAGCTGAAGTATTTAAGCATTCTAAAATAAAATAACTTTCTTTCCTATCTCTTAAACTTTGTATATGAAACGATTCTTTAATAAATTATGATAAGATTGTGAATAAATCAGAAATATCCCTTCTTAAAGGAAAAATTGGAAAGTACACCCAGTAGGTTGCTAATAAAGCCTAAACTAATCCTTGAAATATGCAGAAACATTATTTTTAAAAGCTTTAATGTTATGCACATGCATTTAGATTTCGAACTATTTCTTAATGATTTTCTGTATATAGTAAATTATGGATATCATCTTTATTATTTTAAACAAAAAATTAGGAATAGCGAAGCATTTCCTTATAAATTTAACATATTTTTACTGAAAAATACATGCACGGAACAGCTTAGAAACGCGTACATTTCATTGCCGTAATGCAATGTTTTGATAGAACAAACATGGATGCCACTCGTTAGGTAAAGTTTCATTCCCGATAGTGGAGGAAAATGCGAACCCTCCCCTCCCCTCCCCTTTTATTCTAACCTCCTTGGTTCGAAATAAAGCATTTTCATCTTCAGCGTGTGACACTGTTGTCATTCGGAAAAATGTAAGATGTTTAATTTTCAGTTTTAATTAACAAAGTCGTTTGTATGAAAACAATGTGCTGCCACTGCCGCAAATAAAATATTTTCATCTTCCACTTGCTAGCATGTTGCCATTCAGTAAAGCCCAAGATACTTTCAAATTTAATTTGGAATGCTATTAAATAATAAACTAAGCAATAAACACACTTCGTAAGAATTTTTTTTTACTTTTTAATGTGATTGATTTAAATAAACATGTATTAAAATCATGAGATGTCTAATTAGAAATATTCATTGTTTTTATGAGATTACATTAACTGGACTTATTAAAATCCTTATATTCATTTTCTTTTTTATGATAGCTATTTCAGGCGGCTGGTCGAGAGAGTAGCTAGTTTTAAAGAAATAATATAGCGAATATAAAAATATGTATCGCAACCTCTAATAGTGGAATTCTAAAGATATGTTTTTTCAAATAATTTATGATTTTACTGTCGAATTGAATTTTACAGTTAACTCAGAAAAGCTTAAATGAAAAACCAAAATGTTTTTTAGTCTTCTTGCCAAAAAAACTTAATGCTGATATGATGAACTGAAAAAAGACTGAAAAAAATATAAAAATGTATGTCAACACTAACACTGTATCGAGAATTTTAAACATATGCTGCTATGCACCTTTTAAAAATTTTGTGATTTTGTTGTTGAACTATATGTGGCGTAACAGTGCGAAGAAAACGAAGCTTAATAATAAAACTAGAAACACACACACACAAATTAGTTAGCAAAGTGCGAGTGCAAAAGCAAACTGGTAAACCGCGAGGTCAACGAAAGCGTAAGAAATCTTCACAAACCCTTTTTCTGCGACGGTTAAGATAAGAAACCTTTCAGAATTATTTATTTAATTATTTAATTTTTTATAATTTGTTAAGTCTTATCTGAACTTCTGAGCAATTGATTTTAATTAATCTGCTTAATGTTTTGGAAAAAAAAATTTTTTAGTCACCAGTTACTTCATGATTGTAATGGAATCCATCTTTTAAACTTTTAATCAGCTGAGAAGGAGATCAGCTGAGTCAGACTCTCTGACGGCTGAAGAATCACTGTTCATTACTAGAAGCATAATTTCGGAAGCGCGTTATTTACCATTCGTTTAATAACAACTGCGTGATACTGCGTTTAATAACAACTGCGTTTTTTGATAGATTTAGTTAAAATGGATCAAGGAAAAAAACATGGTTTCGATCCTTTTAAAGCACAGTACAATCGTATAAGAAAATCTTAAATCGTGTAAATGATAAAAATTACAGCTGCTCGTATTCCGCCGATAGAGGTAAATTTGCTTGACGCGATAAAGAGTATGAAGAGAGAAACTGAGAAAAAGCTGTAAAGATTATTTTCAAATGTAAAATTTTATCTTTGATTGTTATAGATAGATATATTATATTAAGGAATCCTATACATCAAACACCTGCATTTGAACGAATGCTTTCTACAGAAAAATCGGATATGACAAAATCTATATCAGCCACCACGTTGGGAACAACTTTCGTTTCGGAACTGACGTAAAAAATATAGCATGTTTTCGCTTAAGCTTTCTTTGAAATATTCAAAACCTTTTCGGAGATCTTCTAGAGATAGATTTTACGATTTTTGTTCAGCTATATGGATAATCCATAGGTATTTTTTAGAGAATACCTCACACTAGCGGCCCTTTTAGCTGGAGATATTTCCAGAATACTTTCTGCCCTATCCGCTTTATTTTTTAGGGCCGATAAAAGATCAGGGATAAAAAGGAAGGCGATTCTTTCCTCTTGAATATGCAATGGCTGAGCTCTCTTGAAGCATAAATATTTTGAGTGACAGAAAGAGCGAGTAAGAAGGCAAAAGCAGAAAAATTCTTAAGCGCCGCCGCAACGTTTGAAGACCACATCTGGCAGAGTAGTAGCATATTGGCGTATTCGTAAACTTCAGGCTTCATATATATACATAAGCGTTGCTTCTACCAATATATTTCACACGTAAAAAGGCAAACTGTGTTTCCGAACTATTGGATTTCCATGTCTGTACTCAGGAATTACAAAACACCAAGCGTAAAATGGCCATTCCACTGAGCCTCTGGATTATTTCTATTTACCCTAGTTTTCCAAAAGCATTTTGTCTAGTTTTTTTTTCATTTGCCTGTAGCAAGTGTGTATGTATTTCCAGGTTCTATGTCGTAGTTTAGTAAAATCAGGAGTTATTTCTGTGATATTTCTGTTTTTTTCTATTACATTTATTTCTGTTTCCCTATAGTGGTTCAACGAAAGATATCTGAACTTTTACAGAGGCCTCTTCGCACATTTTGTCGACGATTTCATTGTATGTGAAGAAATATTTTACTTAATATTTTTGTGTTTGAAATGTTCTGTTTGATAACCGTTATTCTTCTTTATTTTTCTACACCGTAATTTCCAAGACAATAAAGCATTTTGTGATATAAGAAGAGGTATGTTATCCTTCTGCTCTTGAACAACTTTCCAAAGTCCAATGGAGGGTTGTACGCCAACGTTCGGATAATCTGCTTTTTAAAAGTCCAAAAGAGCAAAAATCCCTTACATTGGGTGATACATCGAGAGATTCAATAAGGATTGAGTGACGTTTATAGCCTTGATGAACCATGTTTTAAGATCTTTTTCTCCTCTTTGATACAATTAGATGGATTTCTTTTTATTGCAGTCATTTAAATGCTTTCAAAATTCATCTATTGTGACAACATTTTTCCATTTTTGTCGGGATAAATGTCCTCATAAAGAATTCTGCAGCGCGTTCTGCGTTCGGCGATATGTCGTGGAGAAAGACGATGAGCTTTATATCTTTTCGCTTTTTAAGATTTAAATTAGCATTAATAACTTTGTTTACAATTGGCACTGAGAATTTTAATGATTTTGCAACTGCCTTTGGTGGATTTCCTTTTAACTTAAAAGATCTTACCTTTCCAACATTCAAACTCTGTTTTTTTCTTGGATAGGTATTTGTAAAACATTTTCCCCTTGAATCCAAACTTTCACATTTTCTTTTTTTTTGTTGACAATATCGCCTATTGTAGCTTTAGATATAAAAAATATGGATTTCGTAGTGTTGTTTAATAACTAGATTCGAATAATTTTCTTCGGAAAGAACACAGACATGACCTGCTATACACAGCTTATTTAAAAGCACCATGTTGCATGAAAATAAAACTGTCCAATAGCAGAGGATAATTTATATTTCATTAATGTAGTTGCAGTTAAAACAAAAATTTTCAAGCAGAAGACTTTTTTTATAGCAAAGCAAAGTCGTCTAAAAATATGCGAACAACCTCTTCTGCTGAGGGGTAGAATTTAAGGAATTTGCGGTAACGTATAGTTCTATCTGCAAATGATGATTCATAATTCACACCATATACATTGCTGAATGGATGCTATTTCAGTAATGCGAACGTAAACAATATTCATCTAACAACATCGAACTGAACAATATTCGAACATTTTCTGGAAGTATAAAATGTAAAGCGGTTAGGAACTTCTGCTTTTGTTAAATCATCATGCTTTGTTTACAGCGTAAAGTCGGCATTTTTCAAAATTTGTGCATAAGCACTGTAGGGTGCAATGCGTTATCTTTACACAGCATCTATTGTAAATGGCTTATTACAATAGGTATTCCTTGAAAATGACATCTTTCTCTTGATTTGTTCTGCATGCTATTTTGTTTGTATATCGTAAGGATCTAATAACAGTTCAATCTCATAATTTTTTATGAAATAAAACATGTAATATTTCACGCTTTTCGATACAGTATTTAAGTTTTTATTTTACGAATATCCTTATTGAGTTATTAGAAAACGAGAGAAAAGATTAAAATTATCCTCGTGCAGTTTTAGATGCTGTAATAACCTTAGAGATAATTTTCAAAAATAAATCAAAGGTTAATGATTAGTAACTATAGATTTTGAGTTAATTAAATGTTCATTTTAACTTAAAATTAGTAACCATATGTAAATCGTGTCTCGAAATCTTTCTTTCTTTCATCGTAACTTAATTCTACGGTGTAATTCCTTACTCGAACAGCTGTAAATTTTTGTATGTCGTCTAAGCATGTTTCGCAGTGCAGTGAAAATGTTTTAGAGATTATTCGTGCTGCTGAAGGTGTGAATAAGTTGACAATGTATGATTGTTTATCAAAGTGTACCAAGTGTATCAAAGCTGTTTGATTAATACTTTGATAAAATCTATTACAATTTTCAGTTTATGTGTGAAAATCTTATTTTACTATATGTAAAAATAATGTTATTTAATATATGTTACGTTAGGTTCGAAATATAAAGTGTAGATCCTTAAAACAAGTCACACTCCTCAAGCGTTCTAGGCAACTGTAATTTAGCTAAGTGAATACCAAAGAAATAAAGAAAATGAAGTTGTATAAAAAAATTATTCGAATCAATTTTATAAAAGCAACAAGTTGCTATGACCCTAAAAAAGGTCATGTAGTTTTTCGTGTGTGATAATAAAAATAATTTTCCTCAAAATTTTATTTTTAAATAAGAAAATAAACCTATAGTAATATAATATTCTATATTCTTTCACGAAGCAAGTGAGTTTATGCAATAGATGATTTTGTTTATTTTCATATTTTTATCTATTAGATCGAGTTTTAAAAACAAGATGCAAATGGATTGAAGCAGAAGAGAAGTTTAAGAGTCGACTCGCAGTAAGTTTCCCGTTTCTTTAAGATATTTTGATATTCCCAGAATTTGTAACCATTTACTTTTCAGTTAGATACATAGATTTAGGAGAAAAGCTGATGAGCTTCGAATTAGGAAAATCTATAGAAATAATGGGTTAATACTACTATTCATTTTGTAAATAAGTCATTTCTTTTAGCATTTTTTTTAGCGGAATACTACGGAAAGTGAAAAATCTGTTATAATCTTTGGGTTGTAATCTCCGAAAAATCTCTCTCTAGGATATGAAAGTTTATACTTGTTACTTTTATTCAAAACTGAGTAAATGTTTTAGAATGCCACTTAACAAAATTGCAATCGCAAATGAAATATGGAAATTATTTTTAGTGTTTACACGGAAAGCTCAAAACAGCGTTTCCTTGATATATTTAAACAAATATTAAAACTCGTTTTTCAGTCAAAAGCCAAGAATTCAAATTAGAAGTCAAATTTTTAAATTTTAATTGTAGGATAAACGAAATAATTAATAATTTTTAAACGATTAAGAAATTCCTTACCGCGTTTGTTCTGAAGTTTATCATGTGTAACGTCTGACAGAAGTGATGGGACATTTGTATTTTTTGAAAATGATATCAGAAGTTTAGGCGCACAGAGTTCAAACGATAAAATGTAATTGTGTTTGCGAAAAAATATTACATCATAGAATCTTGTTTCAACAAAACAATGACTAGTTATTAAAATTAATTATATTAGATGGATGATATAATTAGGTCTAAGAGCTAATTATACTATTTTGGGATATACCATATTTTCTCTCATATAATTCCCTTCCCGCCTTTTAAACTAATTTTATAGTCCAAAAATCGAGAGTTGAAAATTATGCGAGTAACTTAATTTCCGAAGAACGTGGTTGCAATAGGAACATAGCAAACGAAAAGTAATCTTGAATAAACTACTGGTAACTATTATAATGTTATTTCTTAAAAAGAAGAATACATAGTACATTTTCATTAAGACATACATAGTACATTTCCGATAAGACTACACAATAGTATTACCATTACCTCATCCGATTATTTGAATAATGAGCCGATTACTGAAGGTAACTGTACCATGCGCGGCGTGTCCTGTTGAGTTACCTTGCAAAGACCCAGGGACACCTCACAGGAATAAGCCTTGACCGCAGTTCTCAACAGAGAAGTCAAAGGAACGAAGGAGAAGGGGACGAATAAAAGATCCGGATATCGGAAAACCGAACACATTAGTAGTAGATAAGGCTACAATGGAACGTAAATAATAGAAGCAAGGTGAAATCAGATTTCTGAAAGTTTCTTTAATGTGAGAACATCTGCTACGTTCGGATAACTTAACGAAGAATTCGTACAAAATGCGTTTCAAATTATAAATGTAAGGGAAAATAAAATGGATGAAATGCTAATGCAGAAATGCAAAAGCAAGATGAATACGCTGAATAAAAATAAAAATAATCAAGGGAATGCAGTTTACTAATAAACTAGCCCTCAGAGGGAAAACCTATGGGCAACAGAGGAAAAGAAAATTAAGTGAATATTTTTTTTAATTTCACAGTCTAGCACTAAAAAGCTAGGAGAGAAATACGAGAGACTGGAATTGTAATGAGGTTAGCATAATCGATTTTTGCAGAAAGAGGGCGGATTACTATCCGGCAGGAAGATGTGGGATTTGTTCGATGTTTAGAGTAAAGTTAAGATGAATGGGAACGGCAGTTCCGTTTTCTTATATCTGCCATTTGTTTTTGACTAACTTTTGGCCTCTGAATCCCTCCCCCAAAAAAGAAACCCCATAGTTTTCGTCATCACTTCAACTATTTAAGCTACAGAATACCTTCTATTTGTCTCAAACGTCATACAAAATATGCATATAAAGAAAAATATAGGGAAAACTTACTAAATGTATGTTCACAAAGAATAATTTTATTCATACAAGAAGTAAAGTTTTTTTTACCAACGATAAACATGTACATTAAGGTAAAAACTTTAGCTTATGACGTTTTCCGGATTTACAAATATTGGAGTGTTTAATCTGTGCACATTCTCATTTGATGCTCCATAAACTGCAGCCATCATACGTACATTCCACCTACCTTGGTAACGTGCCTCCATGGAATTCAAATCTTGGTAGAATCACCCTGCTCATCACTGAATGCACCAAGAATTTTCGAGAAGTTATCAAGATAACTATGTAAATTTGATGGTCATGTTGCAAACAAGTAATTTGAAGCTCTCCAGAAGTTGCTGTACAGTTTCGCTTATTTCTGTGTTCATGTATTTCCAAGAAAGTCCTTATGTTTTTGAGGGCCAACCAAGCATTCTTTTGAAATTTTCGCATTTTTTCTATGAAATGTTCGTTTTTAAGAAGCTGCCAAATCTGTAGATCATCAATTCCTAGATCCTCTATATTTTCAACTGACAGGCTGGGAAATGACGAAGTGAGATACTTGAAACGGTCTTCTTCAATTCGATTTAAAAATTGCTTCATGAGACCAAGTTTGATAAGCAGAGATGGGAAGATAAAGGTTTTTCTATCGACAAGTGGCTGATGTGGAATGTTTGGATCAGCAGCTTTCAAGTCAAATCTTGACGGCCAATTTAGACTGCACTCAATAATGCTGCTCACGAACTCTGCTATTACACGTATACAAGAAACAAGGATATTTGCTATATCTGCGATGTTGGCCAAGGAGAAAGCGGACAATTTTAAAGCCAACACAGATGATGCATTGGTGCATGTGATTTTACAACAAATCAATGACTCTCTTTATATCTTCACACGAACAAATTGAACGTCTTATTGGAACTGAACCAAATAAATTTCTATCGTGGAGGAGAACACACTTCAAGCTCCGCTTTGAGCTATCGATGATCAGTCGCCATTGCGTTGAGTTATTCGCTGAAAATGGCTACTCTTCCATTAAACCATGTGCATTATGACTGTACACAAGTCCATCATCACTTCCAAAACATTGCAGAAATGTACTTTATCTTGATCGAAAGTAGGATACCTTTTCACACAAGTTTTTCTTGTGCAGTATTGATGCTAAGTTTGATAAGTTTGCCGCTCTGAAGGTTTTGAGGATAATCCCAAATCTTGTGCCAAATCATTCAACTCATGTTGGTCATATCATTTAGAAACGGAATCACCTCAAATTTTAAAATTTTCGTCATTGTGGTCAATTTGATATTCATCAGAATAGCATTCCTGTATTTTCAAAGAGGTTAATTCTTTGATAACTTGCACTGGGATTTCAGCAGCGTGAGGAGCTAGGAGTATAGCTGATGGTAAACTAGGATACTTTATTTTACATTTGTTTTTCTTGTTATATCCTGACGTTTTCTCTAATAAACGTAACAATTATTTGAGTAATCTTTAGGCTCTTGCCAAATCATAGATACATTAAATTGAAATTTAGAACGTGTTCCCTTCATCCACATCCGTAGATACGCTGCTTGCACACTTTGTGAGAGGCCCATGATTTATCATGATTATCAATTTTCATTTTTAAGTAAACAAAACAGGCCTGACAAATTCCGGAAACTTTAAATTTTGGGCAAAAACACAATAAACAGAATAGGGCATTTTAAGTTATCTATACTTTATCAACTAAACTTATGACTATCACCTTTTGCTTTGACAATATTGTTAGAATTTGATCTTCTGACGCTTCTTTTGTTCCCCCTTCACATTTCCTTGTAGAATTAGTTGTAATGATTAGAATCAATGAATGCATTCGATTTCTAGAATTCTGAATTCGTTTACAGTGAGATACGAAACAGAAGCAGGGTAGGAAACATCGTCAAAATATTCTGAAATATCAGTGAAATACCACCAAAGAAATTCATTCATTGAACATAGAAACATTGAACATAGGAAGATTTAAGTGTGCATCTATGAAGTTCGAGAATTCTTGGTTACAGTTTACTGCAAATATTGACATTTGCGGTTTACATTTCCAGCAAAGTTTCATAATTTAACTCCCAATTTAGAAGCCACGTTATTTAATTTGAGATTATTTAACTTGGTCATGCTATTTATTGAAATTTAGAAGCTTAAAGATGCCATGTTTTATGAATAAGCTCTGTGGCAGATCTTTTGTGCCAAAGTTTCATCTGAATTTATTTTTGTATTTTGTATTTATGTAGCACTTTGATGTTTATACCAACTGCTGGGCTCTATGCTTAACTTCCGCATCAACATTTACAACCAAACACTGCTATAACAGAACTTCAGACATTTGGTAAATAATTAAAATTGCTAAGAAAAACAACACAGTGATTGTTTTTCAATTTATTTGATAATTTGAAAAACAATACAGTAGTTGTTTTTCAATTTATTTGATAATTTGTAATCAATTGTCATTTGAGACATGACCTTGCTTAGCTTTGAATTTACCTAGATGCACTGCAGTGTTTCTGAATATGTCAAATTCGTTCATTCTTTGTAATATGTATACGTATTATATATACACTTTTTCCTGCAAAGTAAATAACCTTTAAACAAAAAAGAAACCTATCATAAATTATCTGAAAAATTGCAGTTCTGGTTGTTAATGATTTGTTGTCTTGTAGTGAAATAATCTTGATTTCCTTCCTTTTACGGTAAATAAAATTAAAACAAAAAGATAATCTAAAACCCAAGATAAATATTTATTAACAAAATAAAGCAAAATAAAATAAGTATTTTCACAAAATTCATTCTCTAAATGTATTCGGATAAATTAGATTTTTTAATTTAGTTTCGAGTTTTATAACATTCATTGCAAAAAACGTGAAAGAAAACTTGTATTTTAATGATGACATGTTTTAAGAAATATCATTGTATTTATGAAACTGTAATTTCGATAATATGTTAGTCTTCCATAAATCTGTAAAATTTATGTTATGAAATATTATGGAATTAGAACAGTAATGTCCAGTTTGAGAAAAATGTACAGCTGGCTCCAGAAAATATCTAGTAATATTATGAAATCATATGAAAGGGAATACATGTCTTCCAACAGTGAAACTAAAATACTATCGAATTTACCTGAAACTTTGGGAAGAATATAGAAGGCAATTTAGATGACAAAGATTTTGAATTATTTGCAAGAAGAAATTTCGAAAGAAGAGACATTCTGAGCAATATTTTTTCGGAAATCAATAAATAATGAAAAAAGGGCCAAATCCAATGGTTATTAAGTAAATTAAAATTATGGATAATACTACAACCTCCTTAATTATAAGCGTAAATACTGACAGAATCACACATATTGATAAAATATTCAAGCTTCGATAGAAAGTATAAAGTAATGAATCAACATAATTTGAAAACGATGGCGATGAAGGAAATTGTTTTGGTATTTTGACTTCATGTTTGTAATGGTGTTTCTTAGCTCAAATCCATGAAGTTTAAGATGAAAATTAAATGATTTTTTTGTGAATAGAGACGAATACATAAACGCAGCATTTTCGCTGTACATATATTGATTGTATGCTATCTGGAATTAGAAGGAAATAAGAAGTCGAGAAACAAAAAAAGTACACTATAGCGATGGAAAAATTCGCAGAAATTAGTAGTAACAAGTGTGAAAGAAGTACGAGGTCTTAAAAATTAAGATAGTAGAAGACTATAGTACACTATAGCGATGGAAAAATTCACGGAAATTAGTAGTAACGAGTGTGAAAGATAGTAGAAGTACGAGGTCTTCATTCTTAAAAATTAAGTGTAGGCAAAAATCAAAACAGAATGCAGATTTCTTTGCTCCTGATGATGAGGTACCTGTTACTGTTTGTCCTCGAAATTGATTAAGGTTTTGACTAAAATCTACTCCTAAAATAAAATTGTTGCTTTGATAATTTTAAGCGCAGGCAATATTAAGGATCACAGATCAAGACACACGTTGTTTTGGAAAATTACGTTATAGAAAGAGAAAGAAATAAAAAAACTCTTACAACTTTGTTTTCTATACCTTCAGATTAGTTCGGATGACCTATTAGAATCCTAATTATTTCCTTACCTGGTTTTGTGTATGATATAAATCAATAAAGTAGGGCATAAAAATGTATAAAAATGTTTCAGAATTTTTTATTACAGTGAGTTCCTCTTAATGCCTATTAAAAGGCCGAGTATCGCAATACGAAAGTATGCCATACAGATTCATGATGAATTTGAGTTTGTTTCATTTAAAAACACGCTTTTGTCTTTGGAGCTTATTAGTTCAGAATGGGAAAGCCGCGAAGTATCGTTAGCTCGTTTAGGAATCGGTTTCTCGCTAGAGAAAGGGATACTTAAGGTTTTCACGGTATTTCTTAGATGTAATCCACATAAAAGCCTGTTTTCCTGAAAATGTGTACGCAGAAAATATTTTGGAACTTATGTTTTAGTTGTACTTATAAAGTTAATGAAACAAGAGAATTTGTGATGGTTTTCCTACGAAACCTTTCCAAAGGGAAAATAAACACCTAATGCCATCCATAGATGAAACAGAAAAGAAATAAGAAGTCTCTCGTGATTGCAAACAACTTGATTCATAATATATTTCTCCTCTTTGTATCAATAAATGACATTAAGTATTTCCTTTCTTTCCTTACAGAAGCACTGATGCAGCACGTTGCTTGATTTTTTCCCCTCAGAATCTGTGATCCATTAACTATTTAACAGCCAAAGAAAGTACCGTTATAAGTGGAGAAATAAACCATGTTCTTAAAGCTCACTCTGAATATGAAATTTAAAATTAAATTCCATATTTTGAAAGCTGAAAGGCTTCAGATAAATGTATTTTTCTTTTCTTGGAAGCTTCATTGCTAATAAAGATTGGTTTGGTTTATTCGATACGCTAGGGCTATTTGCTTAAGGGAAAAAGATGTCTTCATTAAGAACTTTCTAAGAGAAATTGGCTCATATCCCTATTACTACGAAAACGGTCATGCAGCCAACCCGTACGATTAGAATCGAACCCAGGTCGAACTATCAGCGTTCAGCAGCCGGAAAGCCTATCTCTAAGGAAACTATGGATACTGAAATATTTCTAATTTCTTTACAAAACAGCTGTAATTTGTTACTCTGTAATGTGGCCAAAAATGTAGGTTTTATTATGTTCGTAAATCTGAGATTTTAAGTTCAAACTATGAATTTTTATGAAGTGGTATGGTACGATTGTCTTGTTCAGCACTTTAACCAAGAATGATCTAGCAAATGTACACCGTATCTACGAAGTCTAACTAAGCCTTTATTTTTGTAACCGTTGGTTAACCCCTTAAGCATATACTTCCAATTACAAAGGTGTTTCAAATGTCAGATATTCATGTTTCGGCCTTTTAAATTTAAAAAAAGCCAGTTTTATAAAAACGAAGTCTATATAACTTTTTATACGGTCCTCCAGTCCCTATACTCATGCTTACGAAAATTTAATACTAAAAAATTACGAAAAATAAAACTAAAAAATGCTTGACACCCGTAAAACATAAAAACTGGTTGAGATATTTAATTTAAAATTTGGAATATTTGACGTCCCTTCATGGATGGAAATTAGAAAAAACTCGAGGTTAATTTTATCCCCGTAAATTCCTTTCAATGATATTTTTTTTTGTGATTTACTGTTCTTTAAATTCGCAATTCGTTAGAATTAGTATGCCAACAGAATTTGCACACAAGCAATTCATAAGTTTTGTAACTCTAATAATACTTTATTAATAGTCTTATGGAATTTAATTACTTTAGATTCATTGTCTAAATATCATAAAAAATTCATTAAACTAGAAATGCCTTTCATTTTCCGTTTTGCAAATAATATTACGAATTGACTTTGTGCCAGCACAGAATCTGCTAGTGTTTCCTAGAAAGAGAATTCTAGAAAGTTACGTAAATAAGATCTCGTTTTTGGAAAATAATATATATATTGAAGAATACTTTTCTCGACATTCTACATAGAAATGCCTTGTCACTTAATCTATTAATATCAGAAACCTTTTCCTAAAGTACTATCTTATTTTTAGTGAAATTCGGACATTTTGTTCTTCAGTTTGTGTACGAGCCCTGAATATGATGTCAGCTTTAAAATAACTGCTATTTTAAGTGAAGTGCAGACATTTCGCACTTCAGTTTGAGCACGATTCCTGAATATGTTCTGTTTTAAAATGAAATATCTCGGTGAATTTTGTTTTCATATGAGAGTAACATGCTTCGTGTTTTACATCTTATTATAAATATAAAAGTTTCCTAAACGTAAGTATCTGGACCAGGATAATGTATAAAATGTTAAATTTAGTAGATTTTACAAAATGGAAATTTTTAAACTTAAAAATGCCAAACCAAAGATGTTTGCATCATTTAAACTATTTTAAGACGGCTGCCATCAACGGTTGCGAAACTAAAGGCTGAGTGAGATTTTTTGTGGATATGGTGTATAATCAGTGGTGTATCACAATCCCACAGACATAATTATAAAAGCGAATGATAATTTTGAAGCAAGTAAAAATTTAATATAGTCAGTAGAATATTAAACCCAGGAGGAGAACTTATTATTGGGTTTATATTAAAATTTAAGAGTAATTAAGGATTGCTGAAGTGCTTTATATTAAGATTAATTAAAGGATACTAAAGCCCGCTTTTAGTACTGAAAGCCTAAATCAAATTTTAGAGAAAGCCCCCTCCAGAGTATATATCTATTAATCGCTGTAGGCTTTGATATAATTTGTTTTCGACTGAATTTTTGAAATGAAGAATCGCGATTAAAATTAAAAGATCATTTTCTTTAAAATATATTACATAACATTTGATTTTATTTGCTCTTAAATAAATTTCGTGATTAGTTTGACGTTATTTTTATAGAAGTTATTTTTATTTTTATTACATTTTAAAAGAACTGAACTCTCATTCAAGAAATAAAAATATTCCTGATGATTTTTTGAAAATCGTCCACTTAGTTAAAATAAATTTATTGAATTAGTGAATAAATCATTAAGAGAAGTAATTCTTGGCAAATAGAAATAGATTTTTTATCATAAAAATCAATAATCATTAAATTAGTTTAATGTATCATTAATTAGACGCAAAAAAATTGGAGAAATGCAGACAAATTAATTTTGATTCAACTATTATTTTAAATCAGCTTTTATCGGTTCAAATTTTAATTTTGTAAAACTGAATAAATCCAAATCTTTCTTCCTTTACATCTAAAGAAGAGTTTTTTTTAAACATTTGAAGCTATATTAAAAAAACACATGCAGTGCAGATTTAATTTACTGTGTGCATTTTATTACATTTCCTACAGCATTTATTGGCCACGTTTTTCCGTTTCAAATGCTTGACAAATATAATTTGAAATATTATGTGAGTGTTTATGCTGATGAATCCTGATAGGAAATATCAGATGAGTTCTTGACTGAAATAAATTACAAAATATCTTTTAAAACCAGTTTTCTGTTTCAATTTTCTTTTTTATAACTATAAATTTATTAATTATATAACCTTAGAAAGTAAAATGTTTAGTGTGGATTATCTCCTTTATCATTACATATTGTACTATCTAATACATTTAATATGAACACAAATTTTACGTACAAATTATTTTTCATTTGGTCAATACGTTTATAAAAATATTTTTTGTAGCCGCTAATTTACGGAGAATTAGGGAAAAAACACATTTCTAAGATTAATATTACAACAAAAAATATGAGACTGTTAACTTCTTAAGCAAAAATACTAGACTACTCTGATACATATTTAGTTGGAGAAGTTTTAGTTTTCAAGACAGCAAAAATTTGCTTTTATTATGAAGCATCCTTAAAAGCATTAATTTTACGTGTTCATTCGGTTTATACAGGATTAATATCTAAGACATTTTGGAGTATTATAGAGGCGTCTGTATGAGTGTCTTTTAATTTTTACTTAGTATTCTGAGATGTATAATAGGGACATTATCTTCTTGAAACAGTAACATCAGATGGACAAACTGTACATTAATAGATTACTCATATTGTGTCTATTAGCTTAAACATTTCAGATACAGAAACAAAGTTTACAGCCTTCGCTGATGATATAGAACCCAAAATTATTATTCAAAATGTACGTTGATGATACAACATTAGGAAATCTTCCCATTAATGCTTTTCAACCGCGATCTTGTGCTATCCCCATAACATGTTTTATTTTTTTCAGATAAAATTATTAATTTATTTTTATCCATATTCTAGTTTTTGTTCCATTTTGAATGTGGTTTATCCAGCTTTGAAGATGCTAGAGGCAATTTAGATGTTAAATTAGGTTATTTGAGTAGGGCACAGCATACGAATGTTATTTACCTAAGAGGAGGGATGTCTTTGTGGAAGCTGAAGAGAAACTAGCTTGTATTTAAGTTGCACATGGAGAAAACTGCTTAAACCAACCATACAGCCATCCTGTGCGGCTCGGATCGAGCCAAGGTTAGACTTCTAGTTTTCAATGGCTTTAAACCCTTGGCTACTGGAGAGGGAGAGGTAGCTTAAAAATGGGAATTTAACTAACTGCGTACAAACGTCTAATTATTGCACTATAATGATGTTACAATAAAGAATATTTTAAGTGAATACATTTATTTATCCAATAAAGTTATTCTACTTTACATTCATGTAGTTATAAAGCGTACCTAATCCATGTATGTTGCCTGGTTGTATAAAGGAAGCTAATGTAAGGAGCAAAATCAAAAATTACAAAACTTAGTACTCATTATAAGTGTAAAAATGCAGTTAAGGATAAATAACCAAACGCAGTATTTACAACTAAAATTTATTTTTTAATCGATTGCATAAATAATCAATAGCCACATTGATTTTAGACTTTTAATTTTGAAGAAGCCCGTAAGGAATTTTTAAATGCATAGGAATCCGAGCTTTTCGGACAAAACTAAAATCACACGAAATTTAGTAGAAAATTAAATGAACTATTTCAAATTCTCCTGTTATTTTTCTTAGTTTAACGGTTTTTTCCTGTTGTTTTGGTTGCTATGACGATTTACAGATTCTATCTTTATCTGTGATTAACATGAGTGATTATATCGTAGCATTGCAATGTCGTAAATTATTGTTGCTGCGGGTCATTAAAGTAGTCATTGAAACGCCTAATATTGCTTAAAATGCGTGCTTGCGTGTTAAAGTAAATGTTAGTTTCGGTAGTTAAAGTAATATTAAGATGTAGCTTTTGATTCTGCTGGCTGTTAGAGAAGGTATGTTGTATTTTAAATTCAGCCTGCCGATGAAATTGTTCTTATTTTTGTTTATTTATTGATTTGTGACTACGGGAAATGTTTCTTTAACTTCCAATGCCTTTTTGTTAGATTTATAAAGTTTTCTGCACACTTCTATTCCTATAAAATATATAGCAAAAGAAAGTTAGGTTAAGGTAAACAACAAACAAAGTACAACCAACACACTTTTGTAAACTCAAAACCATTTCAGCTATGGAAAATGCAATTTCGATTTTCGATGCTAGCAAATTTTGTGATTCGAAGGATAAAATAAACTGTTCTTTGATCAAGAACTTTAAGATTTATCGATGCAGTCTAAACTATTTTGAAAATTGAAGATAACAGTCTAATGAAAGGATCAATAATTTGGCAGCAGGAGCATAATTAGGGAGGAATAGAGAACATATGGTGCAATGACCAGAATGAATAGATGGAAGAAAAAAGTTACTTATTCACAATCAAGAGTAGACTAGCTTTGAGTTGTAAAGACTAAGTGTGCAGTTAAGATGGCAAAAATTAAAACTCTTGGAAAAGTTGCGTGTTCTTTTGTTAGTAGTTGCATCATAAATTCTGAGATTATTTATTTGTGTCTCCTTTATATTTCTCCTTGTTCATAACCTAGTAAATAAGTTATGCACTTGTGGCGTTCAGCGGAAAATAGACTAGATAATGCATTTACATTATGCAATCATTGATAGAAAAAGAAAATTAAAAAAAACTCGTTATATTTCATTAAAATCAGGAACAGCTAGAAACCTGCATCACTTTTATATAAAAAAGCCAAAGTGAAAAGGTATATGTAGGAAACAGAAACAAGCAGATTTCGTGTGTAATGAGTGTGCCAAAATGCTGCGTTGAGGTGGTAAAGGGAGCAATGGAGCAGAAACTAAAAGACTGACGTAAATTATCATTCCCTGTGAGGATTTCTAAGCGGTATGTATTGCTAATCGATCGTCAAGTTCGTCCGTGGGGTTGCGGTTAAAACGGAGTAGCTATTAAAGAGAGACAATGAATTCAGTGTCTTTGAGGTGCTTCGTTTTTAAGTGTCAGCCTTACAGATAATGCATGTCGGAGAGCTATGCTTTAGGTGAAGCTTCCAATCCGAGAGTAATGCGTTCGCCTTTTATCCTGAATATACGCGACATCGAGTCGGCAGAAACTGAGATTTCAACTGCGAATCAATTTCGCATGAATATCTTTTCAAAAATTCATAAAATCGTAAAAAAGCTTTTATGAATTTTGTATCGGCGTTCAGCGGATTAATGAAGTATACCACTTGAAACCCGCATGGAGAAAGACAATTTACGCCAGCAGAACGCTTTTATCTCCCGCTTAAAAGTACCCCCCACGACCTAAGTACGCTATTTGAGCTTACACAATCCATTACAAAATCTATTTATTTCAATCCTCTCTACACTTTTGCGAGATATTTTTCTGATCACTTTGTATGTGTGATGACACCGAATGGGAGTTCATCAGAGCATCCTGCTATGGCAGCCTATGCCTTAGCATTAGGAAATTAAGATTAGAATGATTAGAATGGGTTGAAATGAAGAATGCTAAATAACTCCATTTCTAGGATGAAATTCTAAGGATATATTAGGCAAAAGCAACATGATATATGATGCTTAAAGATCTTCGGGATTTGGAGGAAATTGAGCTTATGATCTCTGTACGCAATATACAGATTGTGGACTCTTAGACATTTGTGCTAGGTTTCGAAAAGCTAAGAACCACTCTCGGATTACATAGCAACTGTACTGAAAGTTTTACTGATAATATATTCGTGTATTCACCAATATGGTTAGATCGATAATATTAAATGTTTAGGAACAGTATCAGATGCATTAAGAAAATTAAATAGTTTATTTAAAGAACTGTTATTATTACGAAACCAGTGCTTAAGTAGTGGATCATTTTATAGGATCATGTAGACATGGGGTGGATCCCAATAAACTAAAAATCATTTGAAGTGTAAAATCTCTGAACACTTCAAAACCCTAATGCTGGGATTATACTATAAACATTATAAAGAAATCAGTCTGCGTAAAACCAGCGAAGCTTATTTAATTAGTAAATCTATCCTTCATAACACTATTTGGAAAGGAAAAGCGTCTGTAAGTCTTCGCAAGGAAATTTCATGCCCAGCACCTTTTTTTTTCATTTCGAATATAAACAAACCTTTTGAAATAAGTACTGCCATTTCTTGAAGTCTACTTGATGTATGCGATATGTATTTTTATAGACTAGAAATGGGCCATGACGTATAATATAACGTGTTAAATAAGTACTGGAAGTACGTGGGTTTGCTGAGAAAGAACAGATAGAAGTGACGGCTTTGTGGGGCACGGTCTCATTCGTATTGCAATTATTTTGCTTTAGCCAAATTAAGGTGTCTCAAAGTACTGAGAGGTTGTCGCTGTAGAAAGTGGTGTTGTAGGATCTATTATTTACTGCGTGAGTTATTACGTGAGTGCGCGCCGGTATAGTGGTTAGCATCGCTGACTGCCGTGCCGAAGGGCTCGGGTTCGAATCCCAGAGAAGGCATGGATGTTTGTAAATGTATAGTGTCGGTGCGGCACTTTAAATATGCGGCGAGAAGAAAGTCCTCTCATGTGATTTGGTGGAAGGGGAGAGGGGTGGGAGACCCTCGGACCCGTCCCCCCGGGATGCTTTCCATCAAAATTGGGGGCGGAAATGAGCCAAATCGCATTGTCATCTGTTAGGTGCTCAAGGCTGTAGCAAACGACAGGAGTAATCTTGCGCTCTTTAACACGAGAACTCTCGTGGGTTAGGGCTGACTTTGCCAGACAAGTGAGCATGAGTAACAACAACACGTGAGTGCACTTCAGGCTGGAAAATGCTGTTCCCAGGTGAAAGTTGTGCTTTCCCTGTGTAGAATTCTTGTTAATTAGTGTACTGAACAAAGGCACAACCAATAGCATTATTGAGACCAGAGCCTTCAGTTTAGATCTGAAGCTTTATACTTGACGTAGTAGTAGACTGTTGTTGCAGATGTGTACTTCTATTGCGGTCTTCTCTGACACCTGTCTGAATGTGCACTTTGTTGCGCAATACTTCATACGCATGAAGAGGGAATCGTGCGCTGTGGGATTGCATTTGTTTTTGTAATTAGAGAACAATCTGTAGCGCAACTGTTAATTCTGTCTTTATATGCAGTGGTGTTAGTCTTGTGAGGATATTTGCTTCAGCTGCAGTCGTTGAATGGAAGTACACGCAATTTTGATGACAAACAGCTCTTTGGACGCTTAGATACTTTACGTTTCTACTTTGTATTGGTATAGACCAAATTGCTGCTGCCTAGATTATGAGGTTTTAAGCATTTGTTATGTAGAGGATTTTTTGCAACTGTAGATTCAAGCCCCACTCGGCACTTTGGAATTGCCTCACTTAGGTCTTGGAAAACGTTTGTAAGTAATTCTTAACATCCTCTTCTTTAGGTCCATTATGTGTGGTATCCAAATAAGACCTGGAACCCATGTCAGTCCGACGTATTTGAGCATGTTGGTGATTTTTAATTACATATTACTTCATTTTGAATCTGGTATTATTTGTGAATGATTTTATGGATTATGAGGTTCGTGAATTTTGTTTCACGTACGTGAAGCTTGATTAGGTTGCAGCAATTATAGAAGAGCTCACTTGTTTCGTTGCAATGTACTTTATCTCTTGTCCTCCCTCTTCTCATGAAAGCCATGTCATGTATAAAGTCTGACGTATGATTAGGTAATTCAGCTTTAATAATATTATTGAAAGTCAGCTTCCAAGAGATAGGTCCAGCATATAAAACTTGTGGGCAACGTCTATCCTCATTCTACTAATGAGGCTGGTGTCGTGTATTATTAGGTGTTGTCCATTGCTCTGATATTTTTAAAAAGAGAAATACATGTTATTGGAGCATTTTATGTCTCACAGTGCATGCAGATTGGCATGCAACCAGAGGATGTCGAATGCGCTTCGCAGGTTGGGGCTTACTGTGTGTAATGTGTGATATCCGTTTAGCTTGTTGTCAAAATACTGTCTTTTTGATACATGAAGGCATGGGTTGATGATTTTTCGGCTCGAAAGCTGTACTACCTATCACTCCACTCAATATATTGCAACTAGTGTAGATTATGAGATAATCTATTAGTTATTACTTTTCTCTAGCGCAGATAAAAGGCAAATAGGACGGTAAGATTCGGGACTTTGTGGATATTTATTGCATTTGAGGAAAAGAACAACTTGATCTGTTTTGAAGATACCGGGAACGATTCTGTAATGAAGTAGCCTGTTTAAAGTTTCAAAAAATATTGTGATCTGCTGTAGTAGATTTTTGTAACTATGACGTTTTGATTTCATCCGGACCTACAGCGTTTTTCTTAGGCAGTTACTGAAATACGTGATGCATTTCTTCTGCTGTGAAAGGCAGGTCATCAAACGTTCTTCGCGTGGTAGTGTCCGTCTACATGGTGCAATTGCGTGACGAGATTGGGATCGTCATTTGGAAATACTGCATCCAATATTGTATTAATCTTGTGTTCTGTGCTACTGTTTGTGATTTGCTCAGGTTGAAAGTGGAAGTAACATGGTTTATATGTTATGTTAGTCGCTATTTTGCGCAAGATACCATGTGCTTCTAAAGTCTGGGTACAAAATCTTCCTAGCTTTGTTCCTTAGCTCTTACAATTCTTTTGTAAATAGCCCTTTCGTTTCTTAATTTCTGCAGAAAGAGTTGACGTAAAGCGACATGTGTCGCACTTTTTAGTTTTCGGCTTTTGGCTTTGCATCTGTGGTTCTGGGTTTGGAAATGTCAAATTACAGAAGAGTTAAAGCCTGCGGTTGCCTCTTTTTCTAGGATCATCTTCTAGTAGAAACAAATTACGTTTCTGCCTTAGCCAGGCTTTTCACGAGATCTTCTCCCGATAAGAATACATATGACTTACAGATCTTTATGTGATTTATGTGTCCGATTTTCGTTTTTATTCTTTTTATTTATTTATATGATTTATGGTTAAAATACAGATTGATACAACAAAATCCGCCTGGAAGTAACAGATTAACTGTAGCTGTGAATTATAGCTGCAATTTTCTAAATTGCCATCCTGAGTGATTTTGATGCTATGTCTCGCCGTAAAGTAGAGGTTACTGTTCTCTGTGAGAGCCACATTCAGTCCTGATCATAATACTATATTATGTTTGTCCGATGTATCTGAAGTTGTAATAAATTCCTATTTGTATTATGAGGCATCTGTAAAACAAATGTTATTGTGTTATCTCTTGCGCTTGTGGTGATGCAATTTTAATATCAGGCACTGTACATTGTCCGTTGCCTTGCAAAACCTGTTGTCTGAAATGCATAAAAGTTTTCTGAAGTCCATTATTAAGTACATAGACATGACATTTTATTCTATGTAAACTCTTTCTTTACGATCATAGTAGCTGGGGATGGTTAATTTATAAATTTCTTCCACTTCTCTCGTCCAGAATTTTGCAGTTGGATTTAGTTACGTTGTGTGAATAATTAGTTAGGGCTATCTGCCTAAGAGGAGGGATGCCTTCGTGAAGGACATTCTGAGTGAAACTGACTCTTATTCACGTTCTACGGGAAAAGTGCGAAATCAAATCCTGCAGCCAGCGCGTTTACTTCACATAGAACATAAACCAGGTCGAACTACCAGCATTCAGTGGTCTCAAATAGTCGGCCACTGATCGAGCTTTTGTAGTTGGGTATTTTGGTTTTGTTAAAGTCCTTGTTAATACAGTTCAAACTTCGAATCCTGATCTTTCCTGTGACTAGTTTTCTTACTGATTTATAATTAAACATTTTTAAAGGTTAAGGAAAAATAATCCATGCCGTAAATGTAAGTAGAAAATTTCGTGCGGTTAATTCTAAGGTATTTCACAGTATCACTTTCTTTATATAATTTATATAATAATTTTTTGTCGTCATAATACATCAGTGTTTAGAACAACAAGGATTTTTTTCATAGGATTTTTCTATCAAAAATAGCTCGAATTCTATGCAAGAATGGGATGTTGGATTTATTTAACGTTTCTAATGGAGTAACTTCATGTTCAATATAGCTACGGTTGAACTCTGGGTATATTATTATTTCGCTATCGTAAAAGCGTTAGGTTATTGCATTTACAGAAGCCCTGAATATGCTAACAAAAAGCTTGCTAAAAATTATGGTCCCCTTGCCTGCGTAGAAGTATACAAGATGTATCAATAAATGTGAAATGTTATTGAGTAAATATTCTGAATGTTTTTTTTATGTGCGGTATGAAGGTTATTTTCAAACAATATGAACTGAAAATTTCAGCGGCGAGTTACGTTCTTAAATTGCTACTTTCCGGTGTCCTATCACACAAATAGAAATATAGCACGAAGCTGTCTGTCTGAGAAAGTACCTAATGTACGCATAATTTTATTATCCGATGCAATAATTTTTAATGACTGCTTTTGAGTTACATAATTGATATTTTGTACAAAATTCAACTTTTATCAGTAGTTTCGGGATTAATTCAACGTGTTATTTACAATTACCATGTCTGCAGAAATGATCATTATATTAACGTGAATGTATAATAGTTTGACATCTGAAGATTTAAATGATGAGGTAAGTGAAAATTGCAAACCTCTTGAAGTTCTCTTATTTCAGTAGATAATCAAGGTAAATTAGGTTCCACTCGCAACTCATAAAGAAATGAAAAGCATTGTTAAAACAGTTAGTTAATCAAAGCTTTTCTCGGTAATTACAGAAATCCTTTAATGTTTGCTAACGACAAAGAGAAAATGAACGTGTCTGAATTGCCTTTTCTTTCTTTTAAAGATTAATCGTAAGAAGGTAATTATCGAAATGATGGGGAGAGCTTAATTTGGCTGTTTGTGGCTTAAAATTTGGTAAGTACCTGCGTAAATAAAAGTTAAACGTTTTAAGAGATTTTTCACGATGTTCAGCTTCTGACTCAATTTTATTTTAGCCCAAAATGCAGTGATAAGTTTCTGTTTCAAGGAATGGTTGTAGTACATTATTTAAGACCGCTTTTCTTTGCCTGAAATGCCAGGATTCATTTGATAATAAGGGAACATATAGTTGAGTGAGTTATTAATTAAATAACATTCATTTTATTGTTGTCGTCTTGTAATTTTCGGCAAATCTAGTAGCTATTTTGAGAATTGATGCATGGGATGTTCGCACATTTTTTAGAGCAAATTCTTTAAAGAATTCAAAAAAGCAAATGTTTTTCAATAAAAGTGTTTAGCAAAAGCTTATTATCTGAAATGAGAAATATCGTCTGCTACTTTTAAATTTATTCTTCTTTCAAAATGCCGCATGTAAACAAGCTGAGAATTGAAGGATGCGTTTTTGCGTGTTCTGAAGAGAAATATTCCTATTCTATAATTCGAAAACGCTTGAAGTGCATGCTATTAAAATTTATAAGTGCGAAATAAACAACAATATAATAGGGAAAACCATGAATTAGTACTTATCTACAATCGCCAAACGAATACCTGAAAAATGTACGTACTGCTTCTAATGTTAAATCTCTGGTAATAAGAGAAATTTGGCGACGCAGTAATCAATTGCAAAGGCTTTAAATATATCAATGGCAGTAATAAATAAAATAATAAACCAAAGTTTACACCTTGGAAAAACTAAAAAAACGTAATGTTCATCAGCTTTTGCCGAGGCATGCTGTTCAACGCAGAACAATTTGTAGAGCCCTCTATGAAGATTATGTAGCAGGAGATAAATGGAAATACATTGTGACCGTTGATGAAGCATGGTTTTACCTAAATAACTAACAAAAAAGTCTATTTATTATTGAAAACGAAGAAGGAAAAAGTACAAACCTAGTTTCGTCAATGCAAAGGAAGTTTTAGTAAGAGGTTTATGACTGTCCGAAGATTCTCTTATTTAAGTCCGATGTTTACTGAAGAAAGTCCATTTCTTTATTCCAATCACTTTTAAACACTAACTTCATCAAGACATAAAATGTAAGATATACGGATACATGTAAACTTCATCAAGACAAAGCATACTTCGAAAAGTGCCACTGCATTCCTTGAAAAAATGAAGATAAACAGGTGTATTGCATATATATCTTTACAACGTATTCCTGAAAAGTCCTCTGATATTTAGCATATGGACTAGTGTGTCTTTGGCCTTTAGAAAAGAGCTCTTTCTAAGTGGAAACGCACCACCAAGTCTCTGGAAAGTAGCGGAAAAGGAATGGAAGTCAGTAGACTTATAAATTTTATGTAAAGCCCTTTTATCATGGAAATCCCGATGCAAATTTGTAGTCTAGAGAAAGACTATCAGATCCACCATTTTAAAAAATATTCTTTGCATTTTAAACATTAATTAAACGGTCTTGATGGGAAAATACCAGTGTGGCTGAAGATAAATATGTAAGGACTTTTCCTCTAAGTTTGTAAAGTTTAACTCTCTTTGCTATCATCTAATGTTAAATTGTAAGGATGTAAAAGACCCTTTATTTAAAAATAAATAAGATGAATGGAAGGCCTTCCTTGTGCTTACAACTCCGCCAACATTTGTGGCGAGATATGTAAAAGTTAAATGTAAAGCTAAATTTAAACAGATTAATAGCCAAAGACTACACGGAGCAATCTAATGCGAAGTCGGTTTAGAACTTCACCGGCGTGGATTTCAACTATTGGCAAGCGCAATGCAAAGCCGAAGAGAAGAACTCATACATAAAGTAGTAAACCTAGTAACGTGCTTACGAGTGGCAGAACACACTCTCAAAACCTCACTAAAATACACGAGAACTAATTTGCATTTTGGCGGGAAAACGGACAAGGAGAATTGACAGTACAGGTTAAAAGTATAAAATAGCTGGTTATTAAAATTAAAGGGACCTCACAAGCTGAATGTTTTTTGGGTATTTTTCTGATGTATAACAGCTAAAATCACAGAAAAAGCATTATTTTATGCAAGAGAATCAATTATTGTAGTAAATTTCAGAACAAGTATTGTGCATAAAAACAATTATTTCTTCTCACTTCTCTTATACGTATGAAGGCAAGGAATTTTTCGCGTCACGTGATAGGGGTGCACATAAAAGCAACAACAAAAAAATTAAAGGATGAATTTATTAATTAAACCTCATACATAATGTAGCATAAAAATGTGAAAACTACGCATAATATTGTATCATATCTTGAACTATAAATTAAGACGGTTTAAACGTTAAGAATAATTTTATGAAGTACAACCTTGTTATTCTCTAAATCGTTTGAATAGAAAGTGGATTTTCAAACACCAGATGAGGAGTTGAATATGTAATTTTAATTTAAAGTTGTTAATCAGTTTATCTTTTGAAGCTCAACTGTATTCCATCCTTTCTGATTTTAGAACGCATTAGCATTCAGTCTAGAAGTGTAAGTAGAATAGATGGAATAGAAAAACATGCTTTGCTTTGGTATTGTACCTGTTATTTATATCGCAGTAGTCAAATCACTTTATACTTGGTAAGACAGTATTAGTAAGAGACATTATATCCGCTCCAGTTATAATGTTTCTCGCGTTGTGGATGGACGTCAGCGTTTGCATGAGCACTCGCCGGCTCCAGCCGCAACTGAGATATGCACTTCCGTAAGAATATACTAAATCTCCTTCTGAAGGGTTCACAAGAGGCCGATGACGAATGACATTTTGCTTGAACCCTGATCGCTTTACTAACCAACATAATAGGGTAGTGAATGTGGAGTTGGATTCATGTGTTATTTACTCTGAGCCAAGACTACCCGCTTACTTATTGCAACAAGCGCAAATACATTTATTACAGTAACACGTGCACTAACACAGTAAGTACTGGAAATAGCATCCTTCTATGTGCAGACATATATCCACATGTTAAAGCATGTTTACAAGAGTTAAAATAACTCATATAAACATAAGTTATTAGTAAATCCCACAATAATAATATATAGGTGTAAAACTTAACGGGCATAATCCTGTTTTCAAATACATCAGTCAACAAACGCCAAGGAGTAACGGGCTGTATGAGATTACAGCAATTCAGATGTAAGCTGTCATTAAGAACTGTCCCCTCTGAAGCGCCTGTCCAGTGAGTATTATCATTATAATGTTAAAATAATCTAATCTAATCTTCAGGATACTGATCAAGAACACACACAATCTTAACATCACAAAGGCAAAGGAACACTAAGATTCAGGTTTCTACTTTGAAGTTTATTCAAGACAAACGCTAATTCAACTGGCGCTGCCAGATCCAAAGACAAGAAGTTATATCACCGGAAAGATTTACGCCCACTTTGGCGATTAAAATAAATTTCAACATAAAAATTTCTTACACACTGGGCCCGGCTGAACAGTAGTTCAGAACAATCAAGATTATCATTAATACATGAACATTTTAGAACAATCAATTATCATTAATACATGAACATTTTCAAGAATTATTTTCAAGAATCATTATGCATTTCAATACAAATTCAAGTTTTTGTAATAAAGAAAATATCAACTAAAGATCAAGAACATGTAAAACTTACCATATGTTTAAAGAATATCAGGCAAACTTTCATTCACTAGGAATTACTCTCATAACATTCCTGTTCAAGCAACAGGAATTTAAATCAAGAATTTATATAACTCAAGATAATATTAAACAAATAACATTTCAATAATCCAACTGAAATACTAGAAATATTACAAGAAACCTGTCCTTTTTTTTTCTGGATTAAAATAAAAATAAAATTTTAAATACACTTATACATTTCTATAACCTTAAAATTTTCTGATATATACATTACTTTAAATACCATTATATTACTTTTCAGTAATTATAGCATTAAGATTACTTTTCAGTAAAAAATATACAGTCACACAATATAAATACTCTTAGCATTCTAACTTACTAATAATTGTATAGGTCTTTTTATAATGCCTTTTTCAGTCTTTATTTCGCAACTGCGAATTAGTCCATCTCTACCAGTAAAAGTTTGAGAACTTTTCCTAATCTCCACATGTTACGTGGTAAATGTTCATCATGTATTATCACGATATCATTCACACTCAAGTCGTGTTTTGAGACAGGAGGTAATGGTGCTATGACTTGTCGCATCGGTCGTGAGTTATAACGCTGACACAGTACACAGTTTCTTATAACACGTTTCACATTTTGTCTGGATCTAATTATCCAGTATTTTTCACGGAGGAACATGAGAGTACTAGCTACACCTGTATGAAGCACTCGTTCATGTGCATCACGTACCAGAAGATCTGTAAAATGAGTTTTTGAAGAAATTACTATTGGGTGCTGTTCATGGAAACTTAAAGTAGATTTTTGAAGTCTTCCCCCTACTAATAAAACTCCTTCCTCATTTAGAAAAGGATTCAGTTCATAAATTTTTGAGTTTTTTGAAATCAATTGTCCAGACTTTAAACTATTAATTTCCACAGAAAAATGTTCATATTGAACTTCTTTTATCAAATATAGTTCTGCATTAAAGAGTTCTTTAGCAATCAAGGGTCCTATTTTCTTGTCAGTTTTATTTTTCAAATTGTGAATAAATCTAAATATCCATGCAGTCACTCTAATAGCTTTAATTAATTTACTATATTTTTCAAGATTCAACAGAGAATTAGATTTTTCTGCAGTAGACGATAGTATTGTGGTATCATTTATACACTTTTTCCTCTCTAAATCAGTATCAGAAAACTCCGTTGTCGCAATAAATTTACTAGGCCAAGCACTTACTGATTCAACTAACCAGTCTGGTCCAGATTTCCATAATCTTGAAGACAACAAATATTCGGCTGAACATCCTCGAGATAAAATGTCCGCTGGATTGGACTTCCCATTACAATGTCTCCAGTTATTTGGGCAAGTTAATGATTGTATTTCAGATACGCGATTCTTTACAAACATTTTCCATCTTTCAGGAGCACTATGAATCCAGTGAACCACTATCATACTGTCAGTCCACAGGTAGATATTTTCTTCATGAATTGAAAACAGCTCTTTTAAATATTTAGCAAGTCTTGCCGATGTTAATGCTCCTAACAATTCTAGTCTTGGAAGTGTGAGTTTTTGTTTTATTGGTGCAATTCTAGATTTTGCCATGATGAATGCTACCTGACCTTCTTCAACCGATCTAAAATATGCAACTGCACCGTACGCTTTAATAGATGCATCACAAAATAAATGCAGTTCGAAATCTTTATTTTGATTCAATTTGCCGGGGAAATATTCTCGAGAAATTTTAAATTTCTTTAATTTTTCAATTTCACTGCTCCACTCGGCCCACAACTCCTTACAATTAGTTGGAACTTCGTCGTCAAATTCTAAACCCAATTGCCAAAGGTTTTGCATTATTATTTTTGCACGTAATACAAATGGCGCCAAGAAACCTACTGGATCGAAAATAGTAGCAGTCACCTTTAATATGTTTCTTTTTGTAGTGTTTCTGCAACTATTTAATGTTTCGCACAATTTGTCTATGTTCAAGGAAATTACATCTTTACTCGTACACCAGTTAAGGCCTAATACTTTTAAGCAACTATTTAGTTCATTTTCTGACTTAATTATTCCACAATCATCCCAAAGTTTTTTGAGTTCCTCTGAATTTGTACTAAACTGACGCAAATTCATTCCGGCATCTTTAAGTACGCAACATGCTCCAGTACTTAACTTAAAAGCCTGTTCCACGGAATCTGCTCTATAAAACACATCATCTACGTAGATAGAACAGTTCAACATCTCAAAAATACCTGGACTTTCTGACTCTATTTTCTTTATATGCTTTTTTATGGTGCACGCCAGAATAAACGGGCTACATGACACTCCGAAAGGAACGCGTGTCATTCTATAATGTTTCAAATTGTAATTATTATCAAAGTATAAAAACCGTAATACATCTCTGTCAATTTTAGAAATTCCAATTTAGAGAAAAGCCTTTTCAATATCTGCTGAGAACGCATATTTGTATTGCCTGAACCGCAATATCAAGTCCAAAACAGAAGGATTCAAATTTGGGCCAGGCATCAAACAATTGTTCAGAGATACCCCATTATTACATTTCGAAGATGCGTCAAACACGATACGGACTTTAGTTTTTGATACATTTTTTCTTACCACTGGAGAATGTGGCATGTAATACATTTTACTATTGTCACAACTTTCAATATTGCATTCTTCAATTATTTCATTTTTCAACTGTTCGTTTATTATACTATCATAATTTTCCCTAAGCCATTCATCATTTTTTAGTTTATTAACCAAAGATACTAGACGTCGCTTGGCATTTTCTAAATTATTACCCAAGTTTTCATGATGTGATTTCCATAATAAACGAGCTACATATCTACCATTAGTAAAATGCAATTCTTTTTCAAACTTCTCAATAACTAATTTGTCATCAGGATTCTCCTTCTCCTCTAAACCCAAGTGGTCCAAAGTCCAAAATCTTCGCAAACAGTCATTAATTAAATTATTATCTTCTATCAAGCAATGAGAAACACCAGTTGTAAAAATACAGGCGCTGGACTGATCACCTTCCAAAGATCCAACCAAGGACCAACCAAATATAGAAGATACTGCAAATAATTTATTACTTATTCTTTTCTTTTCTCCTGTTTGTACTTCCCAACATGAATCAGATCCTAACAATATTTTTACCTCAGCTGCTTCACCATTATCGGCTAATTTTAAATTTTCCGATTTTAATATTTCTAAAATGTTTTTCGAGGGAATTCTTATGATCGCTCCAGAAATAGTGTCTGTAACAAGAGCTTCCACAGTGATTGAGTCATTAGGGTAGTGTATACTTTTTAGTGTGATTTGAACAACATCATATTCCGTTAGTCTACCCTGGATATACCCAAAAGAATAAACATGTAACCTTTCTTTTCTTAAAGTCCTTAACTTTAGTTCTTTAGCCAAATCAGATCTAATAAATGACCTCTGTGATCCCCCGTCAATTAAGATTTTTACTATTTGACTTCTAGTATTATCTGTATCTGAAGCGTAAACCGAGCAAGTTTGTAAATATACACCTTTATCAGCAGTTTCAGAAACAGACTTAGAGTTAAACGACAGGGATGCAACTACATTCTGCTTAGAATCTGATACTGTAACTACTTTCTGTTTAATATCTGAACTGGCTTCAGGAACAATATTTTTACAAAATAACTTATTGTGATTTAAACCATTACACAACTCACAAGGCATAAGTTTCACTCTACATCTGGCCGATACATGACCTTTTTTAAGACATCTGTAACAACGACCATGGTTTCTTAATATAGCTCTTTTTTGCTCATTTGTTTTCTCACAACTTCCTACATCATGTGTATTTTGATTACAATAGAAACAATACTGCTTAGTCACTGTAGCTAACGCCGAAGCAGTAGGAATGCTTGCCCCTTTTAAGTAATTACTTTTATTCTGCTTAACACCGTAATTTGTGTCCCTTTTCTTTGAGCTTATTATTAAATTAGAAGCTTCTCGACTTTCCACTTCGAGTCTAATGAATTCGAGAAGTTCTGTTAGGCTATAGTGTTGTTTAGAATGTCTTTTTCTATTAAACTCCAGATTCATATCGTCTGGTAAAAGCTTTAAAATAACAGGTCCTAAAAGGGTTCCATAAGCATCCGACACAATACCCAATGAGTTTAAACTTCTTATATTAATTTCGCAGGAATCGTAAAGTGTTCTTAGTGCTTTTACATTAGACGAAGTTCTAACCGGTTCAAGATTCAAGAGTTTGTTCATATGCGAAGATACAACCAAATCTGTTCGTCCAAATCTTTCTTTAATTAAACTTATACAGGCATCATAATTTTCGTTGGATAATGCAAACCCAGATACTGCATTTAAAGCAGGTCCTGCGAGTAAGGATTTAAGATAAGTAAACTTCTCGACCTTTGTTAACTCATTATTATTACCAATAGCATTTTCAAAAGAATTATAAAATTCCAAAAATAAACTAGGATCACCATAATATTTAGGAATTGAAATTTTAGGTAACCGAATGTTAGTTTTATTTTCAATCTTTACCGCAACAGTAAGGTTACCAGACGATTCATTTTCAATGTTCACTATCTGAGAATTTGAGTTAAGTTTCTTTTTAGCCCTAAAAATACATAAACTAATTTTTTCATCATATTCTAACACAGTATTACATTCTATTTCAATATCGGACTCGTCCCCTTTAAAACAGTCTAGTATTTTTCCATTAATTTCTTTTAACTCAGATTGTTTAGACGTTAATAAAAATAATTTTTCTTCTATCATATTCTTATCATAAATGTCATTTTTAATTTCAAATTCTAAAACATTTACTATTTTAGAAATAGCCTGTCTCAAAGTTTTTCTAGCAGCTTTCAATTTAACAAAATTGTCTGCCATGATAACAAAAAAAATAATTTGATTCTCTTACCTGTTGCAGGCTTCAATAATTTAATCCTAATTGCTAAACTCACTTTTCAAGGAAGAACCATTCACTAAACATTTATCTTGCCGCGTTCCGTGAAAACGAATATTTTCTTCGATAACACCACACTCTGCATTCTTAAATAAAAAAACTGTTCGTGCGCCCCACGTTGGGCGCCAAAAAATATAAAATAATCTAATCTAATCTTCAGGATACTGATCAAGAACACACACAGTCTTAACATCACAAAGGCAAAGGAACACTAAGATTCAGGTTTCTACTTTGAAGTTTATTCAAGACAAACGCTAATTCAACTGGCGCTGCCAGATCCAAAGACAAGAAGTTATATCACCGGAAAGATTTACGCCCACTTTGGCGATTAAAATAAATTTCAACATAAAAATTTCTTACAAATGTCTTTCCTAATAATGTTTTTACATTACAATTATTATAATGTACGTCTTTACATTTCTGATTCTTTATTACACTACTGTCAGTGCCTCGGCGATTTTTAAGAAGTCTTCATACATACTCAGGTTGGAATTTAAAATATTCGCAAGAAAAATAACAAATATATTTATTTCATTGGAATAAATTGTGTTTCTAAAACCTTAAGATCGGAAATATTTATGACAGCAAGTAAATAAAGAAGTTAAAAACAAACCACAGTGTAATTTTTCTTCTCCTGCTAAAAAACTCCAACCTATCAGTAATGCGCAATTGTTATTCTACATTAGGGTGGTGCATAAAGTAAAAATTTATCTGAATTTGTGCCCTGGATCATGCATAAAAAGACATGCAAGAGGTAGATATACGTTATTTTATCTGAATAATTCGTCTTTAATGAAGTTTTTAAAAAGTCGCATAATCACTCCAAAACAAATATGAGAGTTATGCAAATATCCTTCAATTAAACATTGAGCATTTTTTCATAAATTTCAGATGATTAAATTCTGTTTTTCTGCAAATAGCCAGTTTCATAAAACATGGTTTCCTCCCCTCCTCCTTGATACTTAACGACGTTACTTGAAGGCTAAAATGAATTCTTCCGAAGGAAATTCAGCATGATATATTTTTATGGGTCTTTCTTGAAAGTGGAGCAATAGTCTTAGGCTATGCATGTAAACATATCTAACGTGGAAGCCACTCAGACATATAACAAATTTCATACTCATAGGAGCCTGACAAAATGTAAGTTCAGTGAATCAGTTGAACCAATTAGAAAAATTACACTGACATAGATTTGTGAAAGATAAAGAAGTGTTTCTTAATTCTTTTACTTAAATGATTCATCTAATACGCTTTTAATAACAGAAGACGTTCAATTTATGATTCACCATCAGATGGATTCTCACTCCCGTACATTTTTGATTTTGTTTAGGTTACTTTCTTAGAAATAGTTTCTATTAAACTTATAGGCAAGTCTAGAGATGGCATGGTATTTCCAGATCTTATAGTTTATTTTTAAAGCCCTCAAATGTGAACTTCTGCTGAAATCGTTAAATGCTGTAAAATTATAATATTTTAATACGGGTTAAACAAAACTATTAGTATTATGTAGTTACTGAAGATATAACCATTTGAAAATTGTGCGTGACGAATCATTTGAATATAGGACTTGCCTTTCTGAATACGACCGTTGTAACTATTAAAATGACACGAAACAATTGTATTTTGTTTCTTTTAATTAATTTTTAACCTTAGGGGTGCTTAGGTATACTTAGGACCTTAACCTGTTGCCGTCGGTAATGCTTCAAAACGGCAGCATAAAGCTTATTTCGAAAAATTTTCCACAACATCATCGTTTGATTCGGGCCTTTTGATTTCGTACAATAAAGCAAGAATGAAGGTTTGCTGCTCGTAATCGCAGGGATCTCCTGCGCTCTACTTTCATGAGCGCCAGGAGCTAATTTAACGTTGAAATCGGGACTACAGTCATTTCAAGCGGGCTATTGCTCGCAGATGTGTGGCCCTATCTACACTCACGTTTGTGAAAATTGCAACACCATGAAGGACTTACGCGAGTGAGCTGAAATTTTCAGGAAATGCAAAGTAGCGCATGATATTCAAATGATTAGAATTGCAAATCCGTAGCGCATGCGTATGCTGAGCAGCGCCCTCTGAACGGCTGATGGATCCGAATAAATAGACGGCTGTAGCGAGGCGTGTATGGTTATCGGTGGTTATCTGCTAGTGGTAAACGTTAACTCAATCTGTACTTATGCCTCGTCGACGAAAGAGAGCGAGATTTGAACAACTTACAGAGTTTGAACGAGGGAGAATCATCGGCCTTCGTGAAGCTGGATTGTCGTATCGTGCAGTAGCCTCTCGTGTGCAGCCTAACAGCAGCACAGTGATGCGCGTTTGGAAGCAGTGGACGGACGAGTGTCGGACAACTCGGAAATCCGGGAGTGGACCCCGAAATGTGACGTCAGCTCGCGATGATAGACACCTGGTCCGCATGGCGCGGACGGACCGTACAGCTTCCTCTAGACAATTGGCAGCACTGTGGTCAATAGCTACAGGTGTTTCATTGTGTGCTTCATCAATTCGTAGACGTCTGCTGCAGTGTGGACTGCGCGCACGGACTCCTTTATACAGGATCCCCCTAACGCACGACCATCGCCGCCTGCGGCTACAATGGGCCAATCAGCATAGAGACTGGCGTGCTGATTGGCAGCATGTCGTGTTTTCTGACGAATCCCGCTTTAATTTGTGGTACCATGATGGCCGCATTCGTGTCAGACGCTATGCCGGTGAACGCCACCTTCCGGAGTGCATTATCGAACGCCACAGTGGACGAACACCCGGAGTTATGGTCTGGGGCGCCATAGCATATCATAGACGATCTCAATTGCTACGAATTGTGGGCAATCTGAACAGCAACCGGTATATCCGTGAAGTTCTACAGCCCGAAGCTGTTCCCTTCCTTCAAAGCTTGCCAGGCGCTGTATTTCAACAGGACAATGCCCGCCCTCATACTGCTCGGATTGTTAAATCCTTCTTTGCAGCGCAGCAGGTACAGCTTCTTCCTTGGCCTGCGTGTTCCCCGGATATGTCGCCGATTGAACATGTGTGGGATGTCATTGGTCGGCGTCTTGCTCGTGATCCTCGTCCTGTTGCGTCTGCAGACGAACTTTGGGTACGCGTACAAACGATATGGAATGCTCTTCCTCAGTCAGACATTCAAACTTTGTTTGACTCCATGCCACGTCGTGTAGCAGCACTTATTGCGGCGCGTGGTGGCCACACAAAATACTGATTCTAATCTCTTGTTCTTGTTTGTTTGCTTTGAACATTTAATCATTTATTTGTACCACTACCACTCAACTGTGTATTAAATTGCATTCAATTATGACGATTCCTTCTTGGTGTTGCAATTTTCACAAACGTGAGTGTATTTATTTTTTTCATAAACGGTATAAAACTTTCCGAAATATAAGTATAGGAACCGGGAACCGTTTTAAAAGGTGGATTTCGCTGTTTGTCTGATATAGTATATAGTGAATTTCACATTGCCAAAATATGAATATATTTGTTATTTAAAATGATTCGATATTTTGCCTGCAATTGATTTAATCTTGCTTCCGGCAAATATTCTAATTTAATTAACCAATTCCTCAAGACAAGTTGAAAATCATAAATTTTGAAATTAAATATTCCGGTCCCTTTCATCATTTAAATGGAATATATAATGTATATGGAATGTAAATGGAAGTATACAGCTAGGAATTACGATTGAGAAAATAAAGGACTTTTAAGACTTCTGTAAATGGAAGTATACAGCTAGGAATTACGATTGAGAAAATAAAGGACTTTTAAGACCGGTAAAGGAGTAGGAATATGTATGTTTCCTTCCTATTCCTACTCCTATTTTTATGAACATATATATATATATAT
>KK113756.1:437111-450664 GCA_000611955.2 Stegodyphus mimosarum
TATATATACAGGGTGGTCATAAAGAAAGTTTGCCAACATCTGGTTTCTAGCGTCCATCCGATTAACCGATCGAGATGAAGTTCCAAACATAATTATTCGGACGTATGCGCTCGAGAGTCTGTGAATGGCAACACTTAGACGTTCACGGTTACTGCTATAGTTACAGAAACACGAAAACATCGAATGGCAACGCCAACGTTTTAAGTCGCAAAAGGTTCAGCGCATGCGAAAACCCTAATTAGCGTTGGAACGGTATCGATATGTCAAAAACGGATGTGCTATGCATATACAAAAAAGAGTTCTGGAAGCCGGCCAACGAAACACGATCTGGAAACACGCAGAAAATTTGCATATAACAGAGTGTACATATAAAATACCAATCACAGAACTTCGAACGCCAGATATTCAGCGTAAGAAACCGATAAAATGCCAGGCGGGTACGCGAAGTCGTCATTCGGGAACTCGCACATGGCGACGAAATTACTCTTCCTGGGAAAGTTCGTGGTGAATTGATAAAACTGTATTATCAAAAGGGGATGACCGCTACTAGCATAATTTCATAGGCGGAATGCACTCAATGACATCGTTTGGATGCAAGAAGGTACACCTTCACATATAGCGAGGTTTGTTAAAGGGTCTTCGGAAAACATTTTGGTGATCACATCATCTCACACCACTATCCTTTTCTGTGGCCTTCGCGATCCCCCAATCTGACGTCTATGGATTTTTGGTTTTCGGGATATCTCGAATCCAGAGCTTACCTGTGCTATCCGCAAACTTTTAATCGAATTTAAAGGATTCTATATCGTGTGAGATTGCAAACACCCCTCATGCCATGTTGCGTTCAGCGGTATTCTCCACCGTCTTTCGATGCAATGCATACTTGCCTGTGATGGCACCCATGGGGAAAATGTTTGATCTAAAAAGAGATATTCTTTTGTCCGATATGTGTTGTCATCAGTGATCGGTGTCTTGTCTCTGTCATATGCAAATTTTCTGCGTCCACCCAGATCGTTTTTCTTGGCCGGTTTTTAGAACTCTTTTTTGTGTATGCATTACACGCCAGTTTTTGGACATATTGGTACCGTTCCAAAGCTAGTTAGGGTTTTCGCGGGCGCTGGACATTTTGCGACCGGAAAAAGTTGGCGTTGCCATTCGACATTTTCGACTTTCTGTAACTGTAACCGTAACCGTGAGCGTCACTGTTTTGCTATTCACAGAATCTCCAGCGCATACCTCCGAATAACTACATTTGCAATCTCATCTCGATCGGTTCACCGGAACGGACGCTAGAAGTGCAGATGATGGCAAAATTTCTTTATGGCCACCCTGTATATAGACAAAAATTATACAAACTTTAGGAAAAAATCCACAAAGCCACGAAAGAAATGAAATTCAAACCCAGTAATTCTAAAATTCGATACAAATATATAAAAGATATCAACCAATTGTCACCAAATTAGAAGAATCTGTGAAATCTACACATATGTTAAATTCAAAAATACAATAAATGTAAGAGGAGAAACGCAATGAAAATCTGATTCAACGTTATCAAGAAGAGGTAAAACAGATTCAACTGAATCCTTCCCCCAAGGAAAAACACTGCGTTTCTGTTCATCCAATATTAGCTAAAATATTTAATTATAAAAGTTCTCCCAAAACTGTTTAACTCCTCCTCGACGCAAAGGAATTCCGAAAATGAAATAAAAATATGCAAAAATAAATCCATGAGTAATAAATTTAGTATCAAATAAAGTAAAAAAAAATTAGACACATTTTACTGAAATTAAGACTCAAATTAAAATGTAATAATACAAAATGTTCATAGAAATTAACAGAGAGCATTGAAATTAGAACAGCAAACACAGAACAAAAGAAACAAATTCAAAAGTAGATGCTTGAATTGCCAGTTCGGCTTCAATGGCGAAACAAACTGGCGATGGCAAGTTTGCAATCTGCCAAAAGGTGAATTAAAAGCAAGTAATTTTCAAATTTTCAGATTTGAAAGCCATGACAGTAAAGTAAGAAAGAAAACAAAAAAACATAGTCTTCACGTCATAAGCTTATCATGACGACTTAAAACGGAGTAGTCCCTCTATTAATAAAAGTAAAGAAAAATTGCACAGTAATGCAAATATATACTATAAAATCCTTTAAATCATCACTCTTTATCCTTCTCTATTTGAGCTTTCAGATACAAAATTCGTTACTTCAAAAAGCTTTTATAAGCTGTTGACCACTCTAGCTTTTTTAACTAGACTCTCAATGAAGTTAATTGGAATTTCTTTCTTGTAAAAGTTTAGTAATAAGAAGAATTTCTTGCTGGTGTTGTTCAATTTCTGTGCATACCATTTTAAATCTGGTATTTTTATTAAAAAGTGTATTTGCTATAACGTTTTTAGAGATGTTGGTGTTCCAATTCATAAGCTTAACTGTAGGAAAATTGAGTTCTCTTGCTAATCATATAGTCTTATTTCTTTAGGATTACAAATACTAAGGTCCAGATAATCTATAATTAGTTAATTTTTAATGGACTTGTTATGTTTTAAACCGTTGGGGTAGATGTTGCTATTTTCGGTGAGATTTTTACTCTTGAACGTAATAATATCATCAACGTATCTGAATGCGTGTTCAAATTTATTATGTTTTTAAGAAACTTGTATTCTTTACAAAAGAAATAGAGGTTACATGAGTGAGTTCAATAAGAACTTCCCATTGGAATACCATTGTAGGTAAATAATATTTGCATGCTTGATAAAGTTATCGGAAAGCCAGAAACAGAGATAATCTTTCCATTTTTGCAAATTCAGAATAGTATAAATAATACAAGAAAAACTTTGGCAGCCCAAGAAAACTTTCATAGATTTCTTTAAGTGGGAGAGACGTGGAGATATTTTTAAAGTCGTAGCAGCTGATGTTGTAAACTTTTAGATTTTTAATTTTTTTCAGTTATTTGCAAGTTGTTGTTAATAATTCAACAGTAGTTTTTATCAGTATTAACTTTTTCAAAATCTAAATTACGTTTTGATTTATGCACATTTATGAAAATGTAATCAATATTATTCTTGTATTTTCTTGTACTATTTGCAAAATTGGACAGGGTATTTATGAAATTTTTGAATTTGGAAAATCTATTGTTTGCAGCAAAAAGAAAAATTTCCCTTTTTTGTGAACAATTGGAATTATTGCATTCTTACCACTACGGTGGAATAAGGTATTTTATAATTTAATAACATTATTATTTTATAATAAAGAGATTGTTATAGTTTGTTACTTTAAATTAGGCACTTCAAGGCCGTTGCCAGTCTTCCTTATTTGCTATCGTAACTCGTGTCGTCATCACAGCAAATCATTTATCTTCTCCACGACATCTGGGGTTTTAGTTTAAATCAGCTTTTATTCATGTCCTTTTCATGAATCTAAACACGCAAAACGGAAATTAACGCAAGATGCAGGGAAAAGAAAGTAATCCACTCGACTTTTTTAGTAGCTGATTTTCTCTTAATTACAAGTCATATTCAGCGGCGGGATAATAACGTTCAAAGTTTTATTCTAAAGTGACAAACTATAAAATAGGCCATATATCTGGAAATATTTACTTGATTTTTAAGTGAAATTCAGTCTTTATTTCCCGTTAACTGAAACAAGGGTTAAAGTTGTTATTTGCATTTTCTTATAGAATGCATCTTTTATATTCAAATTAATTATGTTTAAGTTTTATTATGTTATTTACTATGATATAGCAGTCGAGGAATTACATTTGCATTAAAAATAATATTGTATTTAATGAGTTTTTTTTTGGGGGGGGGGTATTTTTTAAAGGAAATTCCAGTAACAACAAATTGTGCAAAATTCTGTCAACTCTTTCAACGTGAAAAAATAATCTTTTTCTGAAAGCGACGAAATAATTTTAATATAAGTAGACGTTAGACGTTTTCTATCGCTTTTTCCCCTTCTCCATACGCTTTGGCTGCAGCTTGAAAGTATATTCCATTTCTGTAAAATCAGTTTTGTATTCATTTTTCGAGGAGCATTGACAATTTTTCCCAAAAATATTTCCTTTAGAAATCTCTTCTATTACTTCGCGTGCAAAAAAGCAGGAATATATATAAAAAAAATCCTATTTCCTCGCCTTTCAAAGGCAACGAAACATAATCCTGGATTTCTTTCCCTCTATGATAAGCTACTTTTTAATATAATGCATAACATTACTTATTTAGTAATCACATTCACTCAGGACGTTGTAAATATTCAATGAGTCTCGACTGAACTTTGTAATATAAATTTATCCATCTGCAATTCGTTTGTTGAATTCTCAAAAGCTGATCAAGGACTTTAAAATTTTCTTTTATGCTTATTTACCATTAAGCACTTATTTGATCTTCTCTCAGGTGAATTTCTTGCTTATGAAATTAAACTCAAAACCGACATCAGTAACACTAATTATTTTCCAACCTAAGATGACATTTAAACAGACAGTTTGAAAGATTTTAAACTTTACAGCTGCTCTCAGATATGCTCACTGAAGAGTTGGTTGCCAACTGAGAAACTATTTCAAGTTTTATAACTCACGACAGAAGTTTAAACCAACACGTTTTCGCAGTATACTATATGTGATCTGCTAATTGAATACTTTATTAGTTTTAGTTATTATTTGCCTTTTACTCAACGTCAAAGAATCTGATGTTTCTATGCTAACGCAAATACATTTCATTCACTTTGCATATCTGCGGAGTATATTCTTTGTACTGGTTCCAGATGGGAAATGCAGAGGCAAAACTGTGTGGCCATGAGCTGGTCTTATTCAATTAAAGACGTACAGAAAGTTAGCCCTGGAGAAAAATGTCAAAATTATATAACTTGAACCATTTTTATCCAAAGAATGTTTAGATTTCAAATATCATATAAGAATAAAATTTCCTTAAGCAATTTTATTTAAATTTCAGTATTTCTTTAAATGGGAATTTGAAATCCATGCTTCTGTACTAATAGCTGGCTGGCGTAAATGGCAGCTTTAAAACATTTGTATTCAAAAACTTAATATATCTAGTTGTCTTTTGGCCGTGAGCTAGGATCTTGTATAAAAAAAGAATAAGCACTTTACCTTGACTATTCTAGTATTCAAAAAAAGCTTCATATAAAAAGAAAAATATATTTTATTGGATAAAAAGTTTGATTTGAAATAAAAGTCCATTCTGCGTGGGGGAGAAAATAAAATAAAATCTGAAAGCTTTCGGATTTTATATTACGCCCAAACGGAGGTCCTTTTCATTTATAGATACATACACATTTCGACAGCATTTAAGCTAACGCAGCATTGAGCTAAACATATTTAAAAACAGCATATCTTCAGAATTTCTGAGATACAGTCTCGTACGCTGGAGATAAAAATGTTTTAATTCTTACAGTGTTGCCATTGCTCGCTTGGAAATCGTTGAGATTTTTATTCAAAAATTCGTTACGTTTTACAAAATATTAAAAGACAATAAAACAAATTCAAAATTCAGGCTTTCAAGTACCCATGTTCGGGTGGAGGACTATGTTATTAAAAACTTGATGACTTTAGGTACCGTTGTTTTCTTTTTAACAATGCGAAAAACATACATACATTCATGCAGATCCGTCATTATTTAGTTTCTTTAATACATAGCTATAATATTTGGTGGCAACAATTTGAAAAGTGGTTCAACCGTTTGTTGCGATTCAACGCAAAACGCCCTTTCTAAAACTAAGAGCCCATCTGGGCTAACGTCCATTTTCGCTAAAAATTCTCTAGTGACGCAAGAAAACGTTTTTTTTAATGCTCATTAAAAGAAATAGTCCTCACTGTAATATGAAACGAATTTAAAGTAGTCAATATTTGTCGATGACCTCAAAAATGCAAAACAAAATTTAAATATTCCTCAAAGGTGAAGAGTTGCAAAATAATTTGGGAAAAGGAAATAAACGTTATCTCGGAAAAATAAACTGATTCTTGTTAAAGGATCGAATGACTTCAATTGCGCAAATCATGTGACTGCTATCTACCTAACGGAATGGATGACTTAGTGGAACATTTTTAAAGGAAATTCGTATGTATTTACCTTGCACACGTGGAAAATCAAGAAAACTGCCATTCAGCCAATACGTTCGCCAAGATTTGAACTCATGTCGAACTACCAGTTTGCAGCCAGTTTCGCACTCGGTCACCGTTACGTTCATTATTCTAAAAGCTTGTAGAAATGGTGTAGTCTGCCCCCCAAACATTGTGAGATACTGGCACTGAACTGCTGTTTCCGAGAAGTTCAACATCTACTTTAATAAAATCCGAGGCTTATTTGAAGTAAGATGACAGAGAAATGTTAATTTAAGAAAACGCAGGAAAAAACCTCTTTTAGAATTTGTAGAAAAAGATACACTGATGTCAAAAATCGGAAAAATAATAATAATTCGCGTAGAAAGATTAGCAAAATATTTAACTGAATACTAGGTTTAATATGCCTTATTCGTTTAGCATTTAAAATGTTCCTCCGTACGTAAGAGTACAGAAATTAGGAATGTCCAGCATCTAGCGCACCCGACGAATAGAATTACAATACATGTTATAATAAATATATTCCTAGTAAGTAATATAAGTTTTACTCAATAATACATATTGACCATGAAAATAATATGGTGAATATGATTAGAAAATGTACAGAATAGATACAGCCAAAAAATATCGAAACAAAAATGAAATTTATATTAGCTTCCTTTAATTAAATAAATCAAGGCTCCCCAGAAGTTCAGCATTAAGATGCTAAATACTGGAACTTTATATGAGCTCAAATCTAGTTAAACGGCCTGGTGCATGACACATGAAATGGGAACACGAGCAACGTTCGCTTAAAACGTCGTCCCACCAATGGCTGTGTGGTTAAGACCGTTATAATAATACAGCATGTTATAGCAGTCCTCTATACAAAACTTTAAGGTTTTATGGCTATTCGTTTTTGCGTTATGCGAAATACATGTGTACCTACAGATGTAGAAAAAATCAGTTTTGAATTCAAATTACAATCCATCTTGGAATCAAAAGATTTTTTATTCTGTCTCAAAATAAAGTCTGAAGCGAAAAAATAGTCAAAGTGGATTCGAGAACGGTCAAAATATTTCTCTTTAAATATGATATCGGAAATTTTTCGTGATTAAAATACTTTACGAAGTAAAGGAAATAAAATTACTATTCTTAACAATTGCATCTATTGCTTTTAAATAGCTTAGAACATTGATTAAAAAAAAGACAGCTTAAATCTGAAAGCTTTAAGATATCTTACTTTTTGTCGAATGGCAACAGAATGGAATGAAAAGTAAAACAACGCAAAACCGCGTTTCGAGACTAACAACTCTTTTTGTTTAAAACAAATTAAGTGGCGTCGAATTAAAGGAAACACCACAGTGCAAAATCAGTTTAGCCGAAATTGCTTGAAAGATTTATTTTAAAAAATATAATCATCACCTTGATCTTTAATTAATTTTGGCTTAAAATAAAATTTTACATTCAAAGAACTCTTTGATTAAATTGAAAGAAAGTTTCCCTTTCTCAAGCATATATCTTGATTGAATCGAAATTTATTTGCGTCTCTTTCCAGTTTTACTGGTGTTCTTAAGCTGCTGAATTTACCAGTCTATGTAATTTTTTCTCTGAATGGTATTCGCAGATATTGTGTGTCTTTAAATTCCTTTGATGCTGTCAACCGTTTTCTACATTTCCCAGTTATCTTAATTTTGCATTTGGTATTTTTATTCATATTTTTCTGCTAGTGTTTGTTGACAGAATAAATGAAAGCAAGACACTGCGAAAAGAAATCTCTTTAAGTAAGTAGATTTTCTTTCATTTTTGTTTGCTGGAAAAGCAGTTTCATATGCAGAATGAATTAAAACCTTACTCCAGTTTCTGTCAATGCATTTTTGAATTATTCTGCGCTGACTGGCACTATATTTCACTGACTGAGTACAGTTGTCACTTGAAACATTTATTAATTAAACATGTAATTTAGATCTAATTTTTGATGCAAAACACTTCGCTGTTTATTTAATTTCATTGATGGGAATCAGCTATTGTTGAAAATTATAGGAATTGTGTCAATGTCCTTCTGTAATATCTTGCTGCAATTATTATAAGCTTTTATTTAGTTTATTCTTGATGTTTATCACTATGATCTAAGGTTCATCATCGATTTCTAAGTTATTTCTTGATAAGCTACCGAAATAAAATTTTGCACACGAACTCTTTTTTTGGATGAAAATTTAAGGCGGTAAAGCGGAATTCAAAATTCCATTTAGAAGTTTTAAAATTTAATACTGAGCCATTTTTTCGCAAATATCTTCGTTTCACGAACAAACTAAAAACCTCAAGATTTTAGATTTTAACCACTGAATAGAGTGTAAAAATATTTTAAAGGACATTTGTATAAAATTTGTAAGGTATTCTGATTTTTAGGGAATTTTTTAAAATTGTTCAATTTTTTCATGTGTTTGACGAATTTTAATTTGTTAATTTCAACGTTCAAAATTGTATCTACTATGTAGTTTTAAAATTTTCGCAGATTATAGAACAAACTCTTCGCCTTTTTAAAAGAACAATGACAAAAATATATTCATTGCGCGATTTTCTACACTTTTTTAAATAGTATTCTACAGAGTTTGAAGCAAGAAGAGAAACTCCGTTGCGGTTGGCTTTCACGTGATTCGCTAGGAGTTCTGAATTTACGATTTGATTATACGTCACACTGTCTGTCTTGCTTCCGTATAGAATTCTATATTACTTATTTCATTTATTTACTTAATCTCCCTTGTCCTGCTATAAGAACCATTTGCAAAGAAGCCTTTGACTATTTTATAATTGTTATTTCTCCTGCCCCCGCTTTTCCTTATGGATAGATTCATTAAAGATAGCGAATGCATCTGTCCCTTAGGAAGACAGCCGTAGTTTACTTTGCCGTAACCTAATAAACCAAACCAAACTAAACCATTATACAGGGAAAAAGTACTGATATGGGAAATTTCAAGTCTTTTTATGATGACTATACAATAAGGTGAAGGAATGTTTTCAAACTTGCATTTATATTTAAAAAAATTGATGTTGAAATGTTATTTCTCACGTAACATTTCCTCATATTCTTACATAAATTTATGAGATTCTGTATTTTTAGAGCTAAGTGTTATTTTCGTGTGGCTGTGTTTAGTGTATTGATTTTGAATAAAGATTAGAAATATTCTTTTCAAAACAGCTGTATTTAAGGAATTTTAAAAGATGCAATCAATCATATTGAACACAGGGATTTGTTTCCAGACTTTGTCATGTTAAATTATGATTTTCATTGATAACTCAGATGATGTTATGAAATAAGGGATAGAGATAAAGAAACATGAAAAAAGCATATATTTAGCCTCGAAACCTATACGAAGATGATTCAAATGAAAAGCTTAATTATTTAGTATTGGGCAAATGAACGAACACTAAAAAATTATCTAAAAATTACCTATATGCCATTTTTTGATGTAGACCTCCATGACGCTCAGTATTCCAGCACTTAGGAAGTACTCGTGAGAAAAATTCTTTTGGTTCTTTCTATAGCCATATGTGCACCGCAATTCTTACTGCTCCACTCGTGTACTTTTTCGTTGCTTTCTAAATTCTTGTCTCCCACGCCAACTTTGCGATAGAATCAATTCAGAAGCGTATCACTTTTGAGCTGTTCATACTTTGAGGATCAAAGTTTTCCAGCGAGTACCAACATGATGGTCTCTCTGTTCAGCTATCAACTGATGTGACACCATACTACTCATATTTTATTCAACTGAAGCACATCATGGACAATATTATATGCTGAAATAATGCTCTATTTAAAATGCTTTCTTTCACTGCTGTAACATTGTCGTGCTTATCCACAAAAGTCGCGCCGCTTTTGAATTTTCTGTACCACTCGTATATTTGACACCCTCGAATAGCTGTAATGAACTTTCAACATGTAATGAATTTAATTTGGATTAGCACATTTACTATTCAAACCACGCATAACAGATCTGTATTATCGGTACATATCTACAACTGGACAACCATCTTTTTACTGATACTTGTACTGATTTAAATGTTGCAGCATCCTGTTGTCCTGTACGTGTCATTTTTGGAACCACTAAGATAACTTCTGCTGATTTACAGATCAGTTTTACAGCTTCCGAAGAGTTGTAAAATTCAAATGAAAAACCTTAAACGTGTGAAAAACCTTAAAATTTTAATTAATTCACTTTTAAGAAATCTTTTACATAAAACATATTAATAGGTTTTAAAAATAGCTTTGCTTCCTTAAAAGGCACCTTCGATTAATATACTTCTCACCAATGACCTACAGGGTAAACTACCGAACAGTAGTAATTAAATCCATTACAAATCCTAGCAAACTGAACGAACAGAATAGCGTTTTGATAGTTTTCCCATGTGTTATGCGAATATGAGACAGATTTCGTTAAAACGTCTTCCACAAAAGCATCCCTTCCTCAAGCTGATAATTTTGGCCTCTTTTGTAGTTATTGTTTTTTGTTTTTCCAATCCCCGTGCTATGGGGAGTCCTACACCAAATCCAAATGACCACGCGGTCACAAACAGAATCCTTCTCTATCATAATCTGCTTAAAGGGAAATGTCCCAGGAGAAGCAGAAAGAGAACAAATACAGACAGAGAAAGATGTTTCCTTCTGCACAAAGGTCATACAATGAATGTATTCTCTACGATGTCCCGGCAAGGTAGTTTGAAGGGCCCTGGATCTCTTGTATTGCACAGGGAGAGGCCGCGGCACTTTGCTGCGTACCAGTGGAAGGATTCAATTCCCGAAGGACACAAGACAGCGGTACTGGGATCAGAAAGATCCCATCCTTCTTCTAGCCATCAGTCGTCTCATTTCCAGGCACACCCACATGTGATGGTATCCATTGGAAACACATACATTCCTCTGACTGAGCTTATCCAACTTCGAAATAATATTTTGACCATTGTTTCCCATTATCTTTGGCCAATACATTAAATATTAGATGGAGCTACTGCTGTCCGTCAGGATCCAGGTACTGCCCCTATTACAACTGAAGCATAGTGGAGAGTGTCACTAATAACAATGAGTTCCAATCTAAAGACGAAACAGTGGTCAGCATTTCTTGATGTTGATTTTAATATCGTTCTCGGAAGTGTTACTAAAAATACTTTCCCTGCTCTACCAGTATCCATTTGAAAAGATAATCAATGCCTCGTCAGGAATATCATTAATTACATCAAGAGTCAACTGCCTGAATAATTCCGATAGCTACATGTGTACTACAGTTGCATCTGCTCCTTAATTCTTACTGGGCCACTTGTGTATTTTTTCGTCGCTTTCTAAATTATTGTCTTCCACCTCTACGTTGAGCTATAATTGGTTCAAAAGTGCTACATACACCTTTGAGCTACATACATTTTGAGAATCACAGTTTCCTCGCAGACATCAACATTATGGTCTCTGTTAGGCAATCAACTAAGGTAAAACCCATACTGCCGATACTTTATTAAATTATAGCACATCATTTACAACATTTTGCGCTGATTCTCCCATATTTTGATTAAAGTCAACCAAATAATCCATTAACGTGCTGAGGGAAAAGAAAATCAAACTAGCTCAAAGAACCGTTGTTTGTCTTTTATATGACTGAAAATAAATTACAGAGTTACTGCGGCGATTCCCTCCTCCTCGCATATAAATTTGTTAATGTAGTCAAAAGTTTCTTACAGAGGTAGCGGAAATCTTTATTTGGTTTTGATAAAACACACTAAGACTCTGTTTAATGAAAGGGATGCTTTTATGGTGGATATTCGAAGTGAAATTAGGTTATATCGCATACGCCGAAAACCATGAAACACTCATTTAGCCAGCCCGTTTGCAAAAATTTGAAGTTTGGTCGAAATACCAGTTGTCAGATTCTTACCACTCGGCTTGTGGGACTTTTAATAGAGAAATTAACTTAACACTACTGTGATTGCAATAAAGGAAATGAGTGTGATTTAGAATTTTCTACTATTTTATGAACTTTATTGTTAAGGTAACTGCATTTTACATTTAGTTTTTGTATTCCTCTTACGAAAAAAATATCTTTCAAAATTAGCACTTATAAATTATGTATTGTAATATGGAAAATGCAATTAATTCGGTTTTTATTATTTAAAACTAAAATAAATCTAGTTAATGTTAATGATAATAATAATGATAATAATAATAATAATATATAACCATGTGTGTATGTAAAAGATTAAACAAAAGATGTAAAGCAGAATACTAATTTCAATTTGCATTAGTCCCCTGAAACTTAATTTTTTTTTTCTAGATTTTCCCTTTCCATCCTAAAAGTAGCATTTGCTTGTAATAAATTCCTGTAAACTGTGGGATTTTAAAATTAATCCTATGCCACCTGATTCTTACATAACATTGGCGACGCAGATGGTTTCGCAAACTGAAATTCAAGCACTCAATATCGAAACTTTTAACTGTCAGTAGGAAAATTTCGGTACCACAACTGAAATCGCTTTGAACTAAGCTTTCATCTAGTAATTCTTCGCATTTTTTTTCCGTTTTACTATTATCAAACTTGCTGCTACCTACTGTCTTCAAAGCTGAACAAAGTTCTAGAATAGGCGCGTTTATTACACCAATTTATTTTGCATTGGCTAATGAAGATGTTTGTCAACGAAAACAAAAGAAATATTAAACTGGCCATCACTGTAAGCTACTTAAGACGACTATCTTCATCATTTCCAACTCATCACATATATATCCTTATTTTTTAAAATATTTCGTAGAGCATTTTACCATCAATCTATCAATCATGGAGTTATTCATCATATTCAAATAGTGGAAAATACTCAAATTTCCATTTACAGCAAATTTATAATGTAAAACAATTAAAGCATTCATGTATAAAAGAAAACATAATATTAAAATTTAGGATATTATTCTTCACCATAAAACAATTTTCAAATCAAATTATTTATTTGTAAAAAAAAGTGGCAAAGAAATAAAAGAATATGGAATAGAATCTCGATCCATTTATTGTCCCCGGAACTATAATTTTCTCATAAGTATCGTCTCTTATTTTTTCATTTGAATTAAGTTTTATATAAATAACTCATATTGACTGTTATTATATCGTTTTACTGGGTTAATCATTGTTAAGAATGTTCCTGTCGTAATACTTGCCTTTTAAATCGCTTGGCGGAAAATTATTTAAAGCGAAACTCATAATTATTTGACTTACATTCAGTCTGGATTTTAAATTTGGCAACACAGCATAAATAGCACGTCGCACTGGATCCTAGCTCAATATGCGCTTTATTTGCAAATGGTATTTCGCTTCAAGTTGTGGCAGCCATTTTATTTTAGTGTAATATTGTTAGATTTCAGTCTACTGGGAATTTCACCAAGGTTTGCGAGGCTTTACGAAATATTAAATTATTGTTGGAGCTTTTAATTCTTAAGAGTTTGTGTTTATGTTTCAAGTTCAATACCAATTGATAA
>KL813071.1:0-24206 GCA_000611955.2 Stegodyphus mimosarum
AAAAAAAATTGAACAAACAAACAAACAAAAAAAAATTTTTCACAGACGATTCAGTATTTCTCATTCAATTAATTCAGTTCTCACTTCGCGAGAAGGTTACATAAACACTCAAAGTATCTATATTACAAATTGCGAAGTAAATCTTAAACACTTATTTCCTCGAATAAATTCCAGAATGGATTAAGCATGATTTAATTCGCAATAATAAAAGAAGTCTTTGTTGTTGCGAAGCTTAGTTTCCCTATATTGACCACAAATCCACTAATCTGCTAAGTTTCAAATGTAAACAAATATGGCTGCTATGGCCAAAATAATTAGGCTTAACCGCACTCAAAGAACTTTTAAATTGTTGATAATTCTGAAATTATAACATGCACGTTAACTAAAGGCATAAAAAGCTTAACCGAAGATAAGAACGCCATAACTGAATGATTTTTAAAGCAAAAAATGCACAATTTACAAACATATATAAAGAATAAAGAACATAAGCTCACTGACCCGAGTAAGAATGGATATATATATATATATATACTTTTGGTGCGGCCGATTGCAACCAAAATAGGAAGTTCACATCTACATGTTATAACAGTCATATATACAAAATTTCAAGGTTCTGAGTCTACTAGGTTTTAAGTTATGCGAGATACATACATACATACGTACGTGCGTACGTACGCATAGACACCACGAAAAAATCTGTTCAGAATCCATTTTAAATAAGTTTTATAATTTTTTTGGGAAAAATAGTCCTTTATTCTGACCTTACTTTCAGTCATCGCGCAAAAGCATCGTTAATTTGCATTCGATAGCCGTCAAATAAATAGTTTCGTTGAAATATGCTGAATAAAGCTGAAATTTTTTCCTATTACAATACTTCCTTTTTATTTCATACAAGGAAGTAAAAAAGGGAATTTCTGATTCTTCTAGCATGTTTTGTTACTAACCTTTCTAGTTTGGTTGTTCGTTTACTGTTGATACATCAGGGCTTTAAGTACTTGAAGTTGGAAATTTTATTTTGCTCTACATGTTTCTAATATGCATATAGAAAATGATTTTCCACATGTATTTTCATTCAATACTTAAGAGTTTGATTTTAAAAGCATTTAGTGTACTTTAATTACATAATGTTGTATATCAAAGCAGTTAAAAACAAATTAACCAACTAAGGCTTGTTTAGCGAATAATTCAAAAGTTCAATTTAAAATTATTATTTAAAATTCTAAAAAAAGTGCTAGTCATATATAAATATTTATATATATTTGGATTTAAAAATAAAGCTTTAGAAGTGGAAATCATTGTTTATTATTTACAGTTTTTAAGGAAATATGCAGAGAAATATTTTATCACCTCAATTAAAATCAGCAGCTTTTTAAACACATAATTTTTAAACAATAAGCACCTGTCGCTTTAAACTGAATTTTTCATTCCCATTAGCAATATTAAAATGATGAAGACAAAATATTCTAACGTATTTTAAGCCTATCGAATTAACAAAAAGCCATAGTATAAAAGTAGCAGCTATTTAAAATAATGCACAAACATCTCTAAATGACTGTGCAATTTATGACGACATTTAAACTTTCAAATGAATAATCTTATCGTTGTAAGCTGTATTATTGTAATAAACCAAAATATTTCTGTGCATATTTAAAATAATCATGAACCGTGTTAACCTGTAAAAGTAGCACATACCTAAAATACTAATCGTATATTTTTACATGGAAAAATGCAAATTCATATGCTACCAATAAACACCTGGATTTTCACAAAATTTCCTTAAAAGTATAATGAAGAGGTAGTATTTTAATGCACATTACCTCTAAATTTAGTCTTCCCAGCCTCTGATGGATGCTGCCAGTAACGGTATCGATTGAATTATAGTCACGACAGTCAAGCTTTCTCCAGGATACATTAAAAAGTCCATTATTAATAATTTTGAGTAAGAAAAAAATTTGTAAAGAAAATAAGGTACTTTTCTGCATGTTACTTACTTTGACATGGTAGGTATAACTTCGTTACACGTCTTGCTTCACTGCTAAACTTATTTTGATAACAAAGGATTTGAAAATCTTTTCAACAGATGCATAACGGTGAAGTACTATGGAAATAGATAACATTATTTTGCCAAGCTCTCCCAATTTGTAGAGTCCACTTTCATCCATCAGTCTTGAGATGTCGTGCCATGCTGCATAGATTCCAGCGGCAGCGGGAACTTCCTTAGAAATCCAATTAAATAAATCAAATTAAAATGGTAAGCCGCAAATTCAGTTTCTACTTCGTCAACTTCAATGCACCAGTTTATGAACAATGAAACAACATACTGAACAGAAGAAAATGAATTCTTTCTTCTCCTATTCCCCCCTCTCTCTCGAAAAAAAAAAACTCTGAAAGCTTTTAGATTTTATATTACGCCCAAACGGACGTGTTTCCAGAACATTTGAGCTAAAGCCACATTGGGCTAAAAACGTTTAAAAATAGCATTTCTTTAAAATTTCTGAGACAGTCTCGCGCGCAAGAGATAAAAATGTTTTTATACCCTGCAGTGCTGTCACTGCTCTGTTTGAAATCGTTGAGTTTTTAAATCAAAAATTCGCTAAAGGTTTTCAAAATATGAAATAGACAATAAAACAAATTCCAAATTCGGGCTTCCAGGTGCCCATGTGGAGGACTGTGCTATTCAGAATTTGCCGACTTTAGGTACTTTTGTTTTTTCACAGTGTCAGAAACATAGACGCATTTATGTAGATTCTTTAAATATACACGATACAGAGTGATAATTTGCTGGCAACAATTTAAAAAGTTATTTGGACATTTAAAATGTTTCGACATTATTTAGTTTCTTTAAATATATACGATACAGAGTGATAATTTGCTGGCAACAATTTAAAAAGTTATTTGGACATTTAAAATGTTTCGACGCACAATGCCGTTTTGAGACTAATAGCTCTTCTGGGCTAACACTCATTTGGGCTAAAAATCCTCTACCTCTGTTTCAGAAACCTGCTCTTAATTAAAATTTCGTAAGGGTGTAACCTCAGCCTGCTTTGCATAATTTCCTTATATTCGTCAAAACTACTAAGCTATTAAGTTTTTCCCCCTAAAATGTAAACTGTTATTCAAACACTAATTACCAGCTTAGGATCATATTTACGGTTGTTATTTGTATGAAAATCAACATTAAAAATTAGTGCATCATCAGTTTTCGTTTAACAAATCTAATTATTAAATCGGTGAAAGGAAGAACGCGTGTCCTCCAGAAAATATGCATTTGGGTAGCTTCTTGTAGGAGAACCATGTTAGTGCAAATAAAAGGTGGAAAGTTATTACTGAAGAATAGACAATAATGTTTACATACAAAATCCCATTGATTTGATAGACGTCGTTCACATTTCAGATATATTGCATGAAAAATATTATTCCCCATAGATTTTTAAGCATTTAAATTTTATTTAATGCATCTTCAGATAGTAGTAGCTCAAAGTAGATCGCGCCATATTAAACGCGTCAACAATTTTATCATTAAGTCAACTACGATATATAGATGGGGTAGACAATGTGATACCAAAAATGTGAAACATGTCATAAAACGATGTACTAAAATTTTATCATGTTCTTCCAAATTTTGATTGCAATTTCTCATCAATATACAGCTTTTATTTCATTTATTCATAGAATGCAGACGATGTAGAGTGAGTGGTGGTATAGGACAGCCGCCGAAACACATAAATCTTAAACATACGTGTGCATACTTAAATGCAACATGTGCCAGTTTAAGGATATAGTTTATAATTTTCTTTGAAAAGCTCCACGAAATTAAAAATTTCTTAGATGTATATGGGGGGATGAATAAATAGCTCATAGGCGTGATTAATATACACACTAGACAATGAATTAGAAACCCAAGCTCAATATTTTATTGGACCACCTTTTGCACGGATAACTGCTATTGGCTAATCAGCTTTATAGATCTTGCAAATTAGATCGAAGAGGAGAGTGCTGTAGGATGCGTCTTTTCACCATATCCCACACATTTTCTATGGGGTTAGTATCCGGGCTATGCGGTTGCCAAGGAAGGTCGTGGAAGTCACACTGATGTTCGACGACCAATTCTGAAAACGTCTGGTACGATGAATAGTTGCATTATCGTCCATGAAGTATCCCCCGCCATCAGGATAAAAATGCAACATTAAAGGTGCACTTGATTTGTCAGTATATCTGGGTATCTCATGGCTGTTTGTTTGCCCTCAAGGAACACCAGGGCACCACTTCCTTAACAGCAGAACATGCCCCATATCATGATACTCCCACTAGACACTTGCACAGTGCGAGTGAAGCAAGATGGATTCATGGCTTCATGGGGTTTTTGTCAAATTCGACGTTTGCCATCAGTGTAAAATAAGGTGTTGCGTGATTCATCCCACCGCATTACTCGTTTCCAATCCATAGATGTCCAATATCTTTTTCGACACCACTGCAAACGAATTCTTGCATGTTAGACAGAAATGAGCAGTTTTGTTACATGAACCCGACCCCTCAGGAGACCACTATTGTGAGTACGAGTGTGGCAATCCCGAGGTGCCCTAGCCCTTCAGGGGATCATCTTATTGGTGAGACGAGTGTCACGATCCTAGAGCCCTAGTGATCTATCCTTGCTTCCGTCTCCTCTCCCCTGAGCTGATACTGTTTTCTTTCCATTCTCCTCTTTGGAGGTTGGGGTAGCCCTCGTCTCCAGTTTCGATGAGCGAGAAAACTGCCCATCGAAACTGTGTTTGCCGTGCGTGGAGACTCGTGTCGCTGGAAAGGAGGGTCCTAGTAGTTGAGGGGCAAGGTACTGTCCCCACACACTGCTTTGGCCTCTGCTTCAGCTAAATGGGAGGCACCTTGTCGTCCTCACGGGTGTCAATCGGCTTTATGTCAGTGGCTTGAAGATAAGGTCTCGGGAGTACCTGCTTTCGGGAAATCCGAGTGTGGGGCTTCAGTTTGCGTATAGTTCTGGCTAGCTCTAACACAGGATTCTGTGTTCGCTTGTTGGACTCCGTGGTGGGTGGGGCGGTCGGACCCGAATAATTTCTTTCTTAAATATGGCAAAATCTCATATCTAATTAAAGATTTCGATGTCGATCACGTCGCTCCAAGCGCTAATTTTCCTGAAAAGTCTACCTTTAAAAAAGCATGTACTGAAGCAAATGTGAATAATCCTAACAACTGCCCTCGTTTCCTTGTTGTCTCTAGTACTTCTGGCGAGCTGCAAAAGATGTCTCCTTTTGTAATAAACAAATGCATTTATTTTTGTATTGGTGAGCCGAGAAATATAAAGCCTCTGTGTTCTGGAGACTTATTTATAGATACAACTTCTGCCACCCAGTCTGCATCTTTACTTGAAGTAACCAAACTTGGGCAAGCAAATGTCACTGTAACGTCACATAAGACATTGAATTATTGTCGCGGTTTAATCGTGGAAGTCGACCTTCTGTATGTTCCTGAAGAAGAGATCGTATCTGAGCTGTCTCACCAAAATGTCTGTGGTGCTAAGCGGATCAAGATCCGTAAAGAAAGTCAACTGATGGACACGAAACATGTGATCCTGACCTTCAACTCGCCTGATCTGCCTAAAAATATTAAGGCCGGATACCTAAATTGTCCTGTAAGACCTTATATTCCAAACCCCATGCGATGCTTCCAATGCCAGCGCTTCGGCCATTCTGAGATGTCTTGTCCTGGCAGCCTTACATGTACTCGATGCTCACAGATTGATCCTGATTGTGAGAACTGCACTGCTGGGCATTTGTATATAAATTGTAAAGGTGAACACCCAGCATTTTCTCGCTTCTGTTCAAAATGAAAATCTGAAAAAGAAGGGCAGACGGTAAAAGTTACAAGGACCACCTTTCATATGCTGAACCCAGAAGATTAGTCCAAAGAAAATACGTCTCGACCAAATACATCTTACGCGAGTGCTCTTAAATCATCTTGTACAGTTGCCACCCAAACTTCAATTGGTACACAGACTCTGCCAAATAAAACCCAACAGATTATAAACAACAAGAAAAAAGAAAATCTTACAAATATAGTACAAAGAAAAGGAACAGTAATTCAAAACAAACCTAAAAATATCACTCAAAAAACAGTTTATAAAAATAGAAGCCTCAGCAATAGCTCTCTTGATGGAATGATTTCTGAATCTGTGGATTAGATAGTATGGAAAGTAAAAGAGGGTTCAGAAGGGCACAGACATCTCCTCCCACGAAAAACTAAAAAGCAGCATAGAAAGAACAAACATCAATCATAATGGCCACCCTCGTCTCATGGAACTGTCGCGGATTCCACCGAAATTTGCTCGATATCAAAGCTATAAACAAAGCTTATCATCCTGTGGCTTAGCAATACAGGAAACAAATTTGAAACCAGAACAACTAGCAAAGCTTTGGAGGTTCTCCTTCCTCAGGAAAGAAAATCTTGCAGTTGAGCGTGCCAGTGGGGGTGTAGGCCTCCTCACCTTATTCGACTCTCCATCAAATGCGCTTCCTTTGAGAACATCTCTCCAAGTTGTCGCAACCCAAGGAAATTTTTATATTGTTGTTTCAGTCGTTTCTCTGTATATGCCTCCAGATGAGCACATTGATCAGCAGGATTCAAATGGTCTCATAGAGCAGCTGCCTGAGCCCTTCATCATAATAGGAGATTTTAACGGCCATAGTCCGCTCTGGGGAAGTAAAGCCACAAATTCGCGAGGAAGACAAATTGAGCAGATGATTGAAGATCACAGCCTTTGTCTCCTAAATAATAGGCAAAATACATATCTCATAAGCCTTCAAGGACATTCTACACTCTCGACCTTGCCATCTGTGCACCATCTCTGTTGCCATTGATCACTTTTAGAGTGGGGAATGATCTTTACAATAGCGATCATTATCCCATTTTTGTATCTCTTGCACAAAGAGGAGCAAACCCCATGTCGAGATCCCCTGGAGAACATAGTAGAAGATGTGCGTATCGATGATGCAGTTGAAGCAGTTACTAATACTATTATTCAGGCAACTATGCTTTGTATTCCTACAATATCAGAAAAATTGTTTAATTACTCGAAACCATGGTGGAATCGTGACTGTCATGAAGCACTGAAAAAAACAGAGAAAAGCATGGGGAATGTTTCTTACGTATCCTACTTTGCGAAACCTTATAGCGTTTAAAAGAGCCAAAGCAAATGGACGAAAAATAAGAAGGCAGAGCCAGAGGGATTCCTAGATTTCATATTTGTCGTCAATAACATCCTCTACTCCTAGTAGGCCAGTTTGGAAGCATGAGAAATTTTTAAAGACCACTCACTTTAATTTTTGGAAAAAGATGGCCGATTGATTAGCTCAGTGGAAGAAATTGCGAATACTATTGGTGAGACATTTGCTGCTGTTTCTTGTAGCAAAAATTATTCACCTGCATTTCTTTCTATCAAGTATCGCTCTGAGAGAAACCCCGTCGCATTCAACTTTTCCAACTCTGAACCTTATAACAGAGATTTTACTATTTTGGAGTTAAAGAGAGCTCTGTTGCAGACACATAGGTCTTGCCCGGGTCTTGATGGCGTGAATTACGAAATGCTGAAGCATCTATCCCAAAATCAACTGACTGCCCTTCTCACTCTTTTCAATAGGGTGTGGAAGGAGCGAAATGTTCCCAGTGCATGGAGGAGAGCTGTTGCAATTCCTATTGCTAAGCCAGGGAAAGACCAAATGGACCCCTCGAACTATCGACCAATTGCCCTTACGAGTTGCGTCCGCAAGCTGTTTGAAAAATGGTGAAGAGCAGTAACATAATTTCGCCTTATCAAAGCGGTTTTCGAAAGGGAAGGACAACCATAGATAACATGTTCCTTTTGGACACATCTATTCGTAAAGCTTTTGTTAGAAGAAATCACCTTGTATCGTTATTCTTTGATATTGAGAAAGCTTATGATACGGCATGGAGATACGGTACTCTTCGTGATCTTAATGACAGTGACTTGTGTGGCAACCTACCATTTTTCATTCAGAATATTTTAGAAGCTAGAATTTTTCAAGTAAGTGTTGGCTCTGTTTTGTCAAAAGTTTTCAAACAGGAAGAGGGTGTGTCTCAAGGCTGTGTGCTTAGTGTAACTGTGTTCAACCTAAAAATAAACTCTGCATTAAGAGAAGTTCCTCCCACCATTTTAGGATCTTTATATGTTGATGACCTACAAATTAGCTGTCGAGGTGCAGATATGAGACACGTAGAGAGGCTGCTCCAGATTGCTTTGAACAGGATCAAGGAATGGGCAGACAAAGAAGGATTAAGGTTTCGAGACAGAAGACTGTGTGCGTGTACTTTTGTAGAAAGCGAGGTATCCATCTTGAGCTTGAATTGTGTGTCAACGGTTCAATGATTCCAGTTGCACCTGAAGCAAAAATTTTAGGAGTGTTGTTCAACCAAAAATTGACTAGGATTATTGGTTAGGGATCCGCTCGGCCTTCAGTGTTGTTAAAACTAAATCCTGTTCATCATCAAGCTCTGCGTATTTGTTCTGGTGCTTTCAGGACATCACCTGTCCAGCGTCTTTACTTTGACTGCTACGAACCACCACTCCGTTTGAGATGTGAAGAGTTGTCTCTGTTACAGTATTTTAATATATTGTCTCAACCTGACCATCCTTACAAACTGTGTTTACTTGATAATATATGTGACCATTTATTTGAAGCACGCCCATCCCGAGTGCCTTCTTTTCCTGTCAGAGTTCATCCTCTCATTGAAGAACTTTTCCTCTCTGATATGTCTCCGCAAGCAGTGCAGCATTTTAAAATCCCACAAATCCATCTTCTTGATATTTTCCACAGTTACGTCAAAACAACCACTAATGAGACCATCTGCAGACAAATGTTTGCTGAGCACAAGTATAGGTACAGCAGTTATCTTTCCGTATACACAGATCGATCTGAGTCAACTTACCATGTTGGAATGTCAGTTGTAATTGGTGACCACATGGAGGGCAGACGTTTATGCGATGCTTCCTCAGTCCTAACCTCTTGAACTGACTGCCATATACTATGCGCTTTTGTACATCTCAACGCTACGCCATAAAAAATTCATTATATATAAGACTCCTTTAGTGCATTGAAATCTTTAGAATCTTTTTCCAGCACCGAGAATCCTGTGATAGTGCATGTACTCAAGTTGAATATAAATCTAAGAAGTCGTGGGTACAAAATTCTGTACTGCTGGGTTTCCGTACATACAGGAATAAAGGGTAATGAGCTGGCAGACATCACAGCAAAATCTGCTGTTCAACTGTATGGTCGCCTCATCCCTTTGAGAGATATCAGTTGTGTCATAAAACAAAGGATCTTAAAAAATCGCAGCGACTTAGGATTCCAATCTTGTAACAAGTTAACAAGGGTAAAGACAAAAATAAAGCTTTGGTACTCTACTAGAAATTGTAAGGAGGAAGTTCTTCTGACTCGGCTTAGAATTGGTCACACTAGAGAGACACATAACTATCTACTAAAAGCTGAGAATGAGCTTGTTTGTCCAAATTGTGGTATTTGTCTGTCAGTCCATCACATTTTAGTTGATTGCCCATATTTTAATAGTCGTCGTCAGAAGTATTTTAATAGCTATGACCTGCCTCTCGACCGTTTAATCGGAAGAAAAAGCGGTCAGTTGTTTCAGTACCTGAAAGAAACAGATCTTTATTATTTAATTTGATTTTGGCTTGAAATTTTACGTTAGAATTTTAATGCTATGTTTTTAATGAATCAGATGTTATGATTTTATATCTATGCTCCATATATCATTATATGAATCTTAATCAGCAGTTCATCCCACCATTTCATCGTCTTATTACTCGACTTGATTTTAAAAGTTTGCTGTTGTTTTTAAACCTTATTCAGTATATAATATATGTACAATAGCTTTCCTGTCGAAGGATGAATCCTGTGTTTGGCGCATATGGCCTTTAGAACTTTGTACCAGAAATCCACTACCACCACCACATGCACCCAACTGTGCAATCCCATCCTTTGCAATTCTCTACGCATGGTTCGAGCTGAAATCTATTGGAAAGAGCCTTGGTTGACGATCTGTGTTACTTGATGCACAGTACAGGCCCTGTTCTGCCGTAGAATTCGTCGGAGATGATGCGGATTACTCTCTTAGAAAACTGTGTTGAACCGTAATTACGTGTTCTAGAGAAGGACTGTAGGTTCTGATTCGAACTTTTGAAAACCTTTGATATAACTGCTTTTGAGAACTTAGAGAGATTTGCTGTCTTCAAAATCGAGGCCCCTGCTAAACGGGCATCAACAATAAGCCGTTTCTCAAATAGTTTTTATCATTTTGTTTTATTCATAGTGAAAAGCACTCTTAACCTTACTTATACTAAAGTTCGAATCACGTGTAACCCACGTCATAAAAGAATTTGCAAACTTCACCCCTAGCACGCATTCAGACGAAATTCTCAAAGGTTTCTAATTCATTGGCCAGTGTGTGTATTTGAACCGCTAACATTCTAAACAGCTTTTATCCAAAACCATGTTGAAATGTGAAAGCAGTTTACAACGTGGGCCATGGGCATCTGATGATTTTGGGCTTGAAATCAACACCAGGTGTGATATCTAACCCACGTTTTATTTATTTCACTCAATTAATAGGATATGCAGTGTCATTTAATTATAGCAGTGCCATTTCTTTCTTCAATCAGCATAGGTTCTGAACAGCATAGGTTTTAAATGCTCTGAGAGTGCAGCGACTTTTTTAGCAGTATGAATTGCATATATTTCAGATCTCCAGAGGCTATTTTTCAGTTAGACATAGAAATGTCACATGTTTCCTAAGAATCGAGGACTGTACTTCAGGATATAGTTTTCGATGCCATGATTTCTAAAGGAAGAGAATTTCCATGGACGGCTATACCAATCGACGTGCTTCAAATACACAAAAGTTATGTCCATATTTTGGAACAGTGTTCGCCATACGGCAAAGAGCACTTAAGATATATTTTGTTAAAAAATATGAGCTTGAAAAAAAAATGTGCTTATAATAAATAGCATTGCCTATCGTTTTCTCACGTAAAATAAACAAATATTATAGCTATAGCGCTTGTTTCAAACCATGAGATTTGTTGTCCGATACTATATAAGCTTACAGCTTGTGCAATGAAGAAATGCACTATTAAGTGACATAATTGTTTTATTTATTTAAAGAAAGTGAGTAATTGCTGCAATAATTACAAAAGAGGCATTTTTTTAGGTCCAATCAAAAGTAACTCTCTCTCCCTTGAGTTTCATGTGTTTCCATCTTCTACAACTCAAAGTGGACACCAGGAATTTCATGCGCTTTGAAATTCCTGAAAAGATAATGAAATGTATATGAATGATATTGTGAAAAAACAGTTAGACAATCTTATGCGCTTATACTTGGGTTTGAAGTTTGATAACTTAATTAATGCAATGCTGGCTATTGAAATTGTTTCACCACTAAGGAAAGCAAATAGCAGAACAATAATTATTGCACATATATATTACAATGGAAGGAAGACGATTAAATACGTATATGGTGAAGCACCATTTGCACTTCCAAGCAGGTTAGTCACAATTCTTACCGGATTCAAAACACGGTTCAATAAAAGCACTTCAGTATGTGAATAAATCAGCACACGAAGTAAAACTATTTACACGTTTATTTACATTAGCTATTATAGAATTACTCTCAGAACGAGAGTTCAGAATCATTATTACCGACTCAGTCGGTTCTTGTAACAGTTCTACAGATCAGAGTGCAACAGGGTTGCCACAAAATATGCAAAATCAAACATTTACTTCAGCGCTGCCTAACGGCCAAATCGGCAGTCACAACACACTGCACCCGGATGAACAATCACTATTGTTCATCATCATTAAAAGAAAATAATTAATAAACTTAAAATATAATAAACTAAATTAATACTTGGGTATTAAACACTTTCAAAGTAGGCAAGCATTTCAAATTCTTGACCAAAAATAAAATACGAAATAATACTTACATACAGTAGACAAGCAATATTCAAATTCTAAATACAATCTAAAGTTGGGATCTATAATAATAAAAATAATAAATGAATTATATGAATGAGAATTAATGCAAATAATTTTATGACTGTCCATTCAAATATTAGTCTAATAAGTCCAGTTCAAATTTATATAGTAACTAAATGGGTCTGTTATAATTCCTGTTGGTGTTTGAAGCACACAGGATCTGATTTTTGAATCACGTCCTAAACACAGCTCTTTAATACATCCGTACTTCCAAAGATGCTTTGGTAACTTTTCGTCATGGATCAGCACTATGTCATCCACTTTAAATGATGAAGACTCTGTTGGAGTGACTCGATACGCAGAGCGGAGTTCTAACAGATATTCTTTTCTCCAGCGTTTCCAAAAATGGTTAATGGCTTGTTGTCGGTATTTCAATTTTTTGGTAAGCATTCTTCTGTTGGATTCAGATCCAGTGATTATAGGCAATCGATGAGGCAATGATGTTAGTCGTTTTCCTACTAAAAAATGGGCTGGAGTTAAAGGCTCTGGTTTGGAAGGCTGTTCGTAGATATAACACAATGGTCGAGAGTTGATAACTGCCTCAATTTCAGTCAACGTCGTTTCCATTTCTTCAAACGTAAGACAAGTCCTACCAAGGATCTTTTTCAGTGGAGTTTTCATGGTGCGAACCATCCTTTCTCCAAACCCGCCCCACCATGAGGCTCTAGGCACAATAAATTTCCATGTTGACTTATTTCTTGAGAAATAATCTAGAACTCTTTCCTTTGAAATGTTCTTCCAAATTTCTTTTAGTACTGAATCAGCTTTGATAAATGTTTTTGCGCTATCACTGTAAATTATTTTACAAAGTCCTCTGCGTGCAACGAACCTTCGAAGAGCTAGAATAAAGGTGTCAGTGTTCAAATTTGTTACCAATTCTAGATGTGCGGCTCTAATTACCGCGCAAGTAAATACTAAAATATAAGCCTTTTCTGGACCAGATGAAGTTTTGATATAAATCGGTCCAGCAAAATCTAAGCCAGTTGTTTCAAATGGCGGAGTTTCAATAATCCTATCTTTAGGTAATGGTGCTACTACTTCCTTACCTGGAGTAGCATTAAATCTTTTACAAATTAAGTAAGTTTCCTGAACCGATTTCACGCATCGTCTTCCTTTGATGATAAAATATTTCTCTCGAAGATGTGATAATGTCGTAGCTACTCCAAAATGATACCACCTCTCATGGGTATTCATAATCAACAGCTTGACAAATTTAGATTTGTCAGGAAGTATCCATGGGTGTTTTTCTCGTTCTTGGAATTCAGAGAATTGTAGTTTACCTTTCAGCACAAGCAATCCATTTTCATCTAATTCGGGATGAAGGTTATATAAATTTGATTCCTTACTGATAGATTTTCTACATTTTAGTTGGTTTATTTCAACGTTAAATGCCGTTTGTTGAGTACATTTAATCCAATACATTTCTGCATTATCCAGTTCTGAAGCTGCCAATAGACGGCAGACATTAGAGTTTCTTTTATTTGAATTATGCATAAAGCGCATTATCCATGCCGTGATACTGTAAAGTTTTTTTGAGACTGCTAAACTTCTCAACGTCTAAATTTGTTTCCGGTGTTATGGTACAACATAATTGAGTAATTTGAGGTTTCAATTTTCTTTCAATTAGCGCGTCTTCGCTTAATTTAGTCACTAATTCTGACGGCCATGAATGTTCGTGAAGTGATAACCAAACTGGACCTTGCCACCAGACGTTATTCCCTATAAGTGTTATCAGCCTTTCACCTCGCGTCACTAAATCAGCTGGATTTTCTTTTCCGCTAGAATAGTTCCAGTTTTCAGGATCCGTAAGGGATTGAATTTCTCTTACTCTGTTGGAAACAAAGGGCTTCCAATTTGTAGCAGATCCTTTTATCCAATGAAGCGTTATTGTTGAATCTGTCCAAAACTTTATTTTCGCATTTTTAAAGTCTAGTGCTATCTTCAAAGTTTTAGACATCTTTGCGGCAATTACGGCTCCCATTAATTCTAATCGGGGAAGCGTTATTCGTTTCACAGGAGAGATTCTACTTTTTGCGCAGATGAAACTTGTTTTAATTTCATTATCTTTGGTGAAGTACCTAAAATAGGCTACCGCACCGAATGCCTTAGGACTAGCATCACAGAAAATGTGGATTTGTACCTGATCTTTTACCAAATTCATTACTTGTTGGAAATACTTCCTAGGTATCTCTAATCTCTTAAGATGTTCCGTTTCAGCGTACCAACCCTTCCATTCATTTTCCAAATCTAGGGGTAAATCAAAACCCTAACCTCTTTTCCAAACCCTAACCCAGACCAAACCTCTTTTCCAAATTTCTTGCAATAAGCTTTTAATTCGTATGATGAATGGAGATATAAACCCTACGGGATAATCTACGGGACCCTACGGGAAATTTTAACATAGTCTTTAAAACACAACGCTTTGTAGATTTGATACTCTCTAGGTTATCTATAAGAAGCTGAGCATCCAGTTGAAAGGTATCAGAATTGGTATTTATAATATTCCTAAAACTTTTAAATGGAGGTCAGAATTTTCTTGTTCACTGCATAACATATTTTCTTTCCACATTTCCCTTAGTTTCATAGATTTAGAGTTAAATTTACGTAAATGCATCCCAGCATCTTTAAGAATTTTTGCGGCAGTAGAAGATAAATAGTAAGCTTCTTCATCAGAATTTGAACCGGAAATTAAATCATCGATATACAGGGATGTATCTAACATTTCATAAACTTTATAATGCTCTTTCTTATACTTCTTAATATGACATTTGATAGTAGCAGCTAAAATTAAGGGGCTACAGGTAACACCGAATGGTACACGCGTAAATCTTAGAATTTTGAATAAGTCAACTACTTTCTCATAAAACCACAAAATTTTAAATAATTTCGGTCTTCTGGCGTTAAGCCAATTTGGAGAAAAGTCTTCTCTAGAACCGCGCAGAATGTCACTTCATGTTTTCGGAAATTGAGGGTAATATCTAAAATGTTTGGGTTTAAATTGGGCCCTGGCCATAAAAAATCATTTAAAGATTTAAACTGATTTTCTTTTGAAGAAGCATCAAAGACCATCCTCACTTTAGTGGTGGATTTGTCTTCTCTCGTAACGGGTCTATGCGGCATGAAATAACCGTTCTCAACGTCATTATCTGAACATTCTTCAACTACGTTATTTCCTTTTTGTTCAGTAACAATGTCTTTATATTGTTGGAGAAGATCGTCATTTTTCGCGAGCTTACGATTTAATTCAAAGAAACGATTCTTCGCTATTTTGAAATTAGTCCCTAACTCTTCTTTACTGTCCTTCCACAAAAATTTCGCTTCATATCTGTTATTAACGAATTTTAAATCGTTTTCAAATTTATTAATGATTTCTTTATCTATTTTTGAAAATTCATCCTCACTAATATTAATTGCTTCAAGGTCCCATAATTTCTTTAAATCTTCCTGTTCGGCATTTTCAACAGATAACTTGAAAACGGATGCGTCTTTATTTTTTCCCTTTTAATCATTATATATGGAACCACAAAGCGACCATCCAAAGCTTTCACACACAAATAGCGATTTTGTTATTTTTTCTGTTGTTCCAGGAATGTTTATTTGCCATAAATAATCAATAACTGCACTCGAAAGCGTATTCCAATTAGGCAACTTTTGCTTTGGACATCTGTGTTTAGGCTAGGCGGATAAATCATCGCGGTAGAAATCGTGTCTGTCACCAACGCCTCAATGCATATGTTTCTTTCGGGAATTTTCACATTTTGTAAGGTAACCTTGACCACATCATAAATTTTTTGTTTTGCTTTAAGCGCGCCAAAGAGTATACTAGCAAGTTTTCCTTCCTTACTACTGAGGGTTTTAAGGCTCATTTAGAAGTTTACACTTCGCAGTAATATGGAATTTCCTAAAGCACACAAAACACCTACCATCGTTCTTTAGTTTTTTACGCTTCTCAGGAACCGAAAGCGATTCACAGAAATTAGAATTATGTTCTGAACTGCTGCAAAAGAAACAGTTATTCTTAACACTAGTTGACAAAGCAGATGCTGTAGGAATATTACGTTTAAAATTTTGAAATCTATATTTTTCTGGTTTATCATTAGATATCCTTAAGGAACTATTCAAATGCATTGTAACTTCACGCGATTCTATTTCTTCTTTAATAAAGGTGATTAGTTCATTGATATCCCAGTCCGAACTTTTGGCACACTTTCTATTAAATTCTAAAGCAATATTTGGTGGAATCAACTTGAGTAAAATCGGGCATAATAAATGACCATAACTTCCAGATGCAACCCCTAAAGAGTTTAAATTACGAATCTGAATTCCACAACTGTCATAGAGTTCCCTCAAAGCTCTTAAGTTAAAAGAATGTTTTACTGGATTGAGATTTAAAAGCTTATTCATATGTGCGTTAATAACGACATCAGTTCTACCAAACCGTTCTTTCAAAAGGGCGATAGCAGAACTATAATTTTCGTTAGTTAACGAAAACCCAGATACAGCATTAGCTGCACTTCCACCAAGCAGTGATTTCAAATAACAAAATTTATCAACTGGCGTCAAATGCTCATTACTACCTATAGCATTCGAAAATTGGCTCCAAAACTCAAGCCATAAGCAAGAATCACCATAATATTTTTCGATTGTAAGCTTTGGAAGCTTCATAAATTTAGGTCCAGTATTGTTACTAGGAACACTATTTTCCCTACTTAAAACTCGTGAATCATGAGAATTAATTTGAGCGTTAGAGTTCAAATTTTTATCTAAATACCGCGTAATTCTATTTTTCCATTCAATACTTTTTTTCATTATAATCTTCAACAACTTCAATTTCGGATTCAATATCTTCAAGGGTTAAACCACTTTCGATTTCACAATTCAGTTGTTTAAGACAATCACACTTTTCAATTAATTGCTCTTTGAGAACACTTAACTGATCAATTTTTTGTTCATAAGTCATTTCCGACGTTTTAGTTAAAATAACTTCAATTTTCGTTAACATTTTTGTAGTAGCGGTACACAAAACTGCGCGTTTCCGCTTCAATTTATCAAGACTATCCATTGCGTTTATACTATATATCGAAATATATCAAGGTATGCGCTTACCTGATAAATTTCATATTCCGAACTTTCAATTTAAAAGTCCTATCACGTTTAGCCAAAGAAATGAAGCACCATTTGCACTTCCAGGCAGGTTAGTCACAATTCTTACCGGATTCAAAACGCGGTTCAATAAAAACACTGCAGTACGTGAATAAATCAGTACACGAAGTAAAACTATTTACGCGTTTATTTACAACATTAGCTATTATAGAATTACTCTCAGAACGAGAGTTCAGAATCATTATTACCGACTCAGTCAGTTCTTGTAACAGTTCTACAGATCAGCAGTCACAACATATAGGTTTTAGTACAAGCAACATAGAGAATTCAATGCACAGAGTTGCTACCTCTGCAGCAACAAGAAGTGTAATTCGGCTGAGTATGAAATTAAACTGAGCTTGGGTGACAGACAAGGGTACTTATTCTATGCGGCTACAACTTTATTATAGAGTTTATCAGTCGTAGGGTCTGGCAACTGGTGGCGTACCAGTTTCTCAGCAACTCATGGTCAGATATTCTCAGCGGGTGAGATATTTGAAGAACGTGTTGGCCAGGGCAACGGTCAAACACGCTCTGAATCAAGAAGGGTCAGAGCAGCATGGGCGACATGCCAGCTTCCATTAGCTTGTCGAAAAATTGAGTCACGCATGTCTCAAAGATGGGGCAGAACCACAGGCTTTAATGCATCATAAAAGTAACGTCCAGTTTACCGGCTACGACAACAAAAGATGACAGTCATGTTATTTAATGACCAGGACTCCAGATCCTGGATCTATGTGCCGATGACGAATGTTAAGCGTTCGACTTCTCACCGCCACCACAGACGGATGCGTCTGTCATGATGCTTTATGTAAAACCATAATTCGTCTAAAAAGGCGGCATGGCATCACTCCTGTGGCTTGTATCGTCGTTCGTCGCACCTCTGTAGACGCTCCTGACTGCTGCAGGTCAACGGAAGTCGTAACAAGGTCGCTGTGCTGACAGTCCGTGGTGCTGCATACGTTGTCGCACGGTCCATGCGGACATTGCCGTCCTGCACAAGAGCCAAGGTCTTGAGCAGGAGGCTGTACGATCCCGAAAGCCATAGAGGACAGCCCAGGCTGGGTGAAATCCAGCATGGCGTTTGATATAGCTTTCTATATATTTCAATTTTGAAGATTTATGTATTTTAGCCTTACTGCAAGTGAGAAATGATTTAATTGAATGAGAAATCTATCTCTAATAAAATTCGAGGAAATAAGTTAAATGAAATGCAGCAGAAAATGCGTATAATTTAATATTCCATGCGAGGAAGTCATGTAGCGTCCGCATCAGATTTTTAGAACATGAATTATGTGCGTTTCTCTCAATAATATTTCTTTCATGAAAACTAATGCATTGATGAATTCATTTCACGATAATTTGCGAAGAAATTTTCCCCAATTAATATATTAACATCAGAAATCTTTTTAAATTGATATTTTGTTGGGTATAAATGCAAATACTTCATTCTAAAAATTGCGCACGGACCCTGAATATAATATCCAAATTTAAAACGAAATCCCTCGATCAATTTCTGTCATATGGGTGTCAGAAATTTTATATTGCATTTTTTATAATGATTGTAACATTTTCTTAAATGTAATTATGTAAATACAGTAGGAATACATAAAAAGTTAGATTTTGTAATTTTTGCAAAACTGACTTTTTAAATTTAAAAATGAAACAATTTGTGTCATTTAAAACATTTGTGTCGAAGGAAGTATATCTCTACGGCCAAAACGGTTGCGAAAATAAAGTCCAGGACATATTGTTCAGTGTATGTCAAATATTTTATTGGCTATATGTGTGACAAAAGCTTGTAGAGTCATTAGGTTTTTTTTTTTGAAGCAGGGCATGTGAAAAAAATGCAATGCCTTCACCGGGACTCGAAACTGGACTTCTCGAATACGCGCAGAGTATGCGACCGTTACACCACGAAGGCATGCTGAAAGGAGGGAGAATATCTTATATATTCCCTCTTTTAAAAGGCGACTGGGGATTAGGAGACCCAGTTGCCAAATCCTGGTGGTGGAGAATCATCATCCACCACCATCTATTTTAATTCGGGGGCCACTGCGGAGACATTAGATATTTTTTAAAGCAGGAGAGATGAAAAATGAGCAATGTCCTCGCCGGGACTCGAACGTGAATCCTTCGAATACGCGCTGAGTGTGCTAACCATTACACCACGAAGTCATGCAGAAATGAGGGAGAAAATACCTCCTAAGCTTTAGTCGTTATTTGTAAAGTGCCATTTAGCCTTGACGCTTTTAATAAAGCAAAAATTATTTCTTATATTTTTGTGATTACACAAATTGTTTTTAAACTTTGCTAACGACACCATTTACGTACATCGTGCAGAAGTGAATGCCACTTGCTAGTTGCTTAAATTAAATATTGCCCAGTATCTACGAATGGAGAGAGAACTAACGTTTTGCTATGGACATTATAATTTTATTAGATATCCATCTACTGATGTCTGTTTGAAGACCCCTTATTAAATTATAAATTTCGTCTATCTTTAAATTACTAAGACTAGGTTATCAAAATCTGAATATGAGGCCAAGTAATCCTGTGCTATTTTATGGTAAAGTGGTACGTCCACGAATATCTAACGAACCGATCAATGCTTTAAATTAAAATGAACAGCCAACGTACCAGCGTTCTGTATAACATTGAATCCTTGTTTTCAATCGCAAACGAATGAATCTTGAATAATTTCTATTTCCTTGTACGAAGTAAAGGAAATACTGTAATCGCGGAATATTTCGGGTATCATATTTCAACCGCTCTCGAAGCCATTTTAGCAATGTTTTAGCGTGACATCTCTACGTACGGACAGAGTAAAGGACTATTTTTGCAAAAAAGGATTGCAAATGGATTTAAAAGGGATTCAGAAGAAATTTTTTTTCTTGACTTCTGTACGTATGTTTTATCTATGTACGAGAATCTCGCATAGCTCAAGAACGAGTAGCCGAAGAACGTTGTATGTAGGACCACAATAACATGTAGTTGTGGATATCACTTTTCCGTTGCAATTTGCATCAGATTTGTTAGCCTTTAGTTTATCTGCATGTAATAGTTGTAGAATTATCCAAAATTTAAAATTTTTAAGTGACGAGCGAAGCCTAACGCACCGCCATTGTTTGCATTTGAAACTCAGTAGAATAGTGGATTAAGTCTGTTTCTGCACATTCAGTGTCTTTTTGCGGAGCGGGACCAAAAGCAAACTTTCCATTTTGCGCACCGAAAAATCGGCCGCTGGCCGAATTGCTTTTTTTTCAATAAAAACTCTAATTTTAGCTGCAGGAACTTTTTTTTTAAACTGGTTTAACTGTATTTGGTTTTTCATGTCTTTCAGTATTTTAAAATTTTTAATGAAGATGTTTCGAGTTTTTATGTATTTTTGTTTTCCCGCAAAATGAGAACTGAATTCATTGAATGAGAAATATATATCTAATGAAATTAGAGGCAATACGTTTAAGTGAAATGCAACAAAAAATGTGTATAATTTAGTATTGCATACAAGGAAGCCGTATGGTGTCCACATCAAATTTTTTGATATGTTGAGATTGATGTTGGATTACGTTGAGGGCATACAGGGAACTAAATTTTTGACTCCTCACATCGGGAATTAAGAGAAACTAAAAGGGTTATCACATCTAACGACGGTCCCCTCTAGACGGGACTTTTCTGAGAAACGACATTCTGGTAGCATTGGTTTAAACGGAAGGATTCTTAGAAGAAATAGCTCCGCTGGAAGTCCCGTCTAGCTCCGGAAACGATGTCCCGGCTACGTGGGATATTTTGAAACTTTGCCGAAAATGTTCCGTCTGCAGTTCTGTCTCGCGTGGAGATCAAACAATCAGGCGAAAATTCTGCTTCTGAATTATCACACGATCCCAATCTGAGCGATAATCGATTACTGCTTGGCGTTCAAATCTGTTTAGTAAAGGGGTTATCACATCTAGCGACTGTCCTCGCTAGATGGGACTTTCTAATAACACTGATTTAAACGAGAGGATTCCTAGAAAAAACAACTCCGCTGGAAAAGAAGTCCCGCCTAGGTACGGAAACGATGTTCCGGCTGCGCGGTATATTTTGAAACGTGGCCGAAATATTTTTGTTTGCAGCTATGTCCCAGGTAGAGATCAACCAATCAGACGAAAGTTCTGTTTCTGAAGGATCACGTGATCGATCTGAGCGATAATCGATTATTTCTTTGAAGTTCAAGTCTCTTTAGTAAGTAAGAATGGTAACCTAGCTACGTGGGTTTGGTGGAAATGTGCGGGTTCTGAGAAATGTCCCTTTCGACGTCCAATCCCTCCTAGAGGAAATACATGTGACTTAAGTGACTTATATGACTTAAGCGAAAATCGCAACCTAGCTACGTAGGTTTCATGAAAAGTGCGGGTTCTGAGAAATCTCCCTTTCGACGTCCAATCACGTGTAGCGGAAGCATATGTGATAGGGATTTAAGAGAAAACTGCATCACATCGGGAGCTAAGAGAAAAAGAGGAATAACTTTTACTGAGAAATTTCTGATGAGAGGAAAAAGTGCCACAAGTGAAATGTTGTTCCAAGAAGGCGAAGTTTGTGAATTTGAAAAATTTTAAGAGCACTGTGACTTTTATCCCTACAATGAGTTAAATGTAGGACAATATCAAGGTATAGGGTTTGTATACAATAAAGCATAAAACACAGAAGTTACTATAGAGAGGGTCTATCTAGAAAAGAGAAGACTGACACATGTATGCAAACACGTTTGCGGAGTGTTAAGAAAAAAAATTATACTGACGAGGCCAAAATAAATAGAGCTTCGAGATGTTTGAAGAGTAATTCAAACATCAAGTTAAAGAAATATTGTTGTTGTAAGTTATCTCACTTGTCTGAGAGCAACGTCAAATCAAGCGCACAAATTTTATCCATGGCAAGGAGTGCTAGATTGCGCTTGTTGTTGGCAAGAGTCTTGGCCGGTACGACTTTGCTCAGTTCCGTCCCAATTCAATTATAGAGCGTTACGGGAAGACCGGTCCGATGATCTCCCAGCCCTCTTTCTCTACCATCAACCTTTCAAGAGGACTTTCGGCTCGCAGGGTATTTGGAGTGTCCTCTTGCCGCACAGGCACTATACATTTAAAGACATCCATGCCTTCTCGGGGATTCAAACCCGGGCCGTATAATACGACAGTCCGCCACGCTGGCCACTATACCGGTTAGGCGGGAGTTCATGAAATTAAAGTACAAACTTATACTGATCTTAAATAGACATCCAATGTTAGGGACTCACTACTGATTTGAGCTGGTTTTCGGCTGTTATAAATTCTGCTGCGTCAATTATGAATTCACATACCAATGTCAAAATATTTAAGGAGCTGCCAGAATAAATAAATTCATATAAAGGGGCTGGAGAAAATTGCCCATTTTAGCATTGTCATGCATCCATTGACAGATGAAATTGTATAAAATAGTGGCTTCAATAGCAATTTATTGAAGACGACTTTTTGTGTTTTGATCATTTGTGGCAAAGCACCCGAGTGCTGTTTTGTTCTCGGATACCGTTGTGAAGTACTTTCTGAAGAAATTGGTTCGTACTTACGTTACAAGTAAAAACAAAGAAAACGTGAATACAGCCAGCACTTTTGCTTGAACTCGTAATTAAGCTGAACTAACAGTTTTCAGCAGCATTACCCACTCCACTGTTAATGCACTTAACTGGGGATTAGTTTATTTAATTATGGCAAAGCACTTAAAGGCTATCTTCCTAAGGGAAGGAATGCCTTTACGGAAGACCTTTCTCAAGGAACCTGATACCGATACCTATGATATAAATCTTACACACAGGAAAAACCACGAAAATGCCCATGCAGCTAGTCCGCTCGAACTGCCAGTGTTTAGCGACTTTACTGTTCGGTAACTGGTGGGCAGTAAACTGAAGAATACCTTGAAAATGTTACTGTTTGAAGAATAGAGGCATGCTTATTCACTCGACATGTAAGCAATAATAAATATAGTTTTTAAATTTTGATTTACAGAATCGTTGTAAATCAAACAGTTGTGCTTCGAAAATTAAACGAAGTGAAATGAACGAAACATTTTGGTAGTTTTTAACAAAACATAAAATTAATGTATGCATTTTTATTTTTATCTTATAGTTCGAGTTTTTCTTCATTTTCGAGGAAGCAGTCACGCCACGTAAAGTTTCGAAAAGACGATGATTGCTGTTATTGAGATTCAGAGATTCTTATAGCAAAAAGTTCTGATAAAATGGAAGAGCTTAGTTAGAAAAGAATACATTAGCTTTAAAATAAGAGAATAATTTAACTTTAGATTAACGTTAACTCGTATAAAACAGTTTTTGCCTCTTAAATGCCAGTTCGATTTCCGTCGTTCCTTATAAAGAAGCAATTTCTCTTGAGTTTCCAACTTTCACTCGTGCTTCAGAAATAAAGAAAAATTTCTAATAAAAATTTTTGAATTTCAAATGTCAACTAATTTGTCCCTTTATTCATAACAGCAGTAACTAGCTGAACTTTATCTACAGCATATGATTAAGATCAATAAATAAATTCATTGTTCAATAGTTCTGACAGCCTTCACAGAATATAACTAATTCATATTTGAATAACAATGATTTTGTAATGTTCCTTGTCGAGAAATTTAATGAAATAAGTAGTGGATTTTAGCTGAGTTCAAGTACTTACAACGTAGACTCAAGCAGGGTTAAAATACGCTTTTATTGACTCAAATAAATGATAATAGTTGGCCCCTTCTCGGGCTTAAAGGAAAGCCTCCACTCAGGCTTTTAAATCAGGATAAGGAAATCAGAAACTAATCTGATCGATTTAGCCGAAGCTAGACAGGTACAAATAATCGAAGCCCAAGTGGAGGCTTTGCTGTACGCCCGCGACAGGAGCAGACTGTGTTCAACTTTATTTTAAGAAAAAAGGGCAGTTAACCTTTCTTGATTCTTACGTGTCTGTTCACACACTATTCGCTTATCAG
>KL813072.1:0-10724 GCA_000611955.2 Stegodyphus mimosarum
TGTAATTTTTACAAGCAGCTTACATTATATAGCCCCTTCAATTTTGTTTTAGACTGGATGTATGGTATAAGATGCCAATTTGATAGATAGGAATGTGTGTTTAATACGGTGTTTAATAAGGAAGCTAAACTGCACGAAGACTGGTCCCCTAGCAGTGACATAATAACTTAGCGGGCAGGCCCTATCTATCTCGAGGGTGACAGTATTGGTCGCAACATTAAATTGGTGGGCATACGTTTTCTCATTACCCTTTAACTTTGATGACCAGTGTAAACAAATTTGAAAATAAATTATTTTTATTTCGGAACACAGAGGCTGTTCGCATATTTTTTGGATGATTTTGCTTTGCTGTAAAAAAAATTTCTGCCTGGATTTTTAACTACACCTATATTTTTGAAAGTATAAATTATCATCTATTACTTGACAGTTTTGGTTTCAAGCAAAATGTGGTTTTTTAAGAAGCAACCGATCGAGGCTATGTTTGTGTTCTTTCTGAAAAACATTATTCGTATCTAATTATTAAAAAACATTATGAAAAGCATGGTTTTTCAATATCTAAAGCTATGATAGTTAATGTTGTCAATAATAGAGGGGAAAATGTCAAAATTTAGTTTCAAGTGGAAAAATTGTTCCAAACATGTATCCAAGAAAAAACATGGACTGTTTTGAATGTTGCAAAAATAAGATCTTTAAAGAAAATCTTCAATTCAAAGGACAGTTGCAAAATCATTAAAATGCTCAGTGTCAACTGTAAACAAAATGATTAATGCTGATCTGAATCTTAAAAAAGGAGAAAAAACATAATGTGCATTGTCTTCCTCCATGACATAATGATGAATGCAGACTTCTTTATGAGATCCACACAAAAATGGAAAAACATTGGGTAAAAGTTTACAATTTGGTGTCTCTTGTTTTTTGGCAATTCTGTTTTGACACCAGGACAGATGCCAGGAAGGCACAATTTCAAGATTGTAGCTACAAAAAACCAAAATAAGTCAAAGAATTGCACAAACTCAGTGTCCATGTAGACACATATCTATTTTCACTTAAAAAAATCAGAGAATTGCGCACTAGATGTCTATGTACACACAGATCTATTTTCACTTAAAAATAGATCAGAGCATTGCACAAACTTGGCATTGTGGACTGCCTTGACTTTGTACATTTCGATTTTCTAAAAAAAATCAGGAAGCTAAAACCAATTTAAAACAATCTCGGTTACCAGAAATGGGTTTCATCGCCAAAAATTGAACAAAATTTGTCGCCAATCAAAGGGGCACCCAATTCTACACTACAGCCAAATGTTGTCACAATAAATGAATCTTGGGTGTGATAGAAAGAGATCCATTTCTTATCATCAAAGAGGAGAAAATATTCTTGAAACATAGTTCTAGTATTCTAAAGTGTTTTTTATGGGATTTATGATTGTTGCTGTTTTTTCATATAAAGAAAATTAAAAATAAATAGTTTGGAGAAAATGTTAAGTTCAACTCCAAACATTACCAAAAACATATTTTATTCCAAATTTTCAAATATGAAATGCCTTCTCTTTAAATACACTGTGATCAATCAGTACAACCGCATTAAAACAAAGTGACCAGTGACATGTAAAATTCTACCGTTAATTTCCTAGGGAAAAAGTAACACGAAACAGGTATCAAGGCATCCCTTCATTCATATTCTTACTAAATCTCATGTATCATCCATGAATTTCTGCATTTGGGGGCTATTAAAAAGCGGGTTGAAAGCGGGTTGTCCAAACTTCCGGCTTACAACCCTCCCTGAACTTTCGGAAAGTTGTTCAGGATGAATGGAATAAAATATATCTTGCGGTACTACAAGAGGATTTATTGTCTTGGAAATTACAGTGTATCAAGATAAGGAAGAATAAGGGTTATCTTCATTGCTGTGCTGAGTGATAGATGGCAGTGCCTCTGGCCTTACTGTGGCCCAGGCGAGTGAACCGTAATTGTGCAGCCTCACTCGACACCTGCCGCCAACCATGTAGTGTGGATGGATGTCCCCGTCATGCATTATATGATTTAATCATAATAATAAATTATCTAATATCGATGGTTTTTAAGTCAACATATATAACATGGTGTCAGAATTAACCCTGCTCACGAATTTAAATTAATATTTTAAGGATTACTTGCAACTGAAAAACTTAGAAACAAAAGGGTGTAGAACCTGCCCACATTGTCACCATCTGACGCTGGATCGAACCCTTCTGAGGGTTGGAGACACTGGAAGGAAGACTTTGAAGACTATATCAAAGCTCTAAGATATAGCCAAGAGTCAGAAAGCATAAAAACTGTGCTTTTTTGACATGTTTGCAGTGACAAATTAAAAAAGCAATATCGATCATTTGATTTAAAGCCAGAAGTGGGCAGCAGTGAAGTTTCCTTAAAACAAGTGCCACATGTGTTCGACAAATATTTCGCAGATTATCAGAATGAGATTTATGCCTCATTCAATTTCTGGAAATAAAACAAAAGAAAGGACTGAAATTCATGGACTTTTACTCAAGGCTATGTTCCTTGCACAATATTAGATTGCAACTATGGGCAAGTGCAAGATAGAATGTGCCATGATAAAATAGTGCAAGGTGTGTGCAACAGTAGTGCAAATAGTGCCTCTCAGATAAAGCGTTGCAAAAATGGCTAATACAAGAGACAAATAGAGCAAAAAAGACACTGCAGAATATCATCAGTGAATGCAAGGCGGCTGAACATAGCAAAGTACAAGCCACCGACATGAGCGAGAACAAGATCTTCGTAGATACTCTGAAAAAACACAAACATCGCCCTAATCTCATCCGAATCACACAGGTGAAAGAGTGCAAGCGATGTGGAAGAAAACACGAGCCAAAGAAGTGCACCGCGTATGGGATGGTTTGCTGAAAGTGCGGTGGGAAATCACTGGGTGCAAATGTGTCACGCCAAACCCAAACAAAGGTCGCATGCCGTTGAATGTACGGAAGATAGCAACTCAGAGTTATTTACCTAGGGGAAGTAAAAACTGCTGACGCAGTGGATTTAAATAAAACATCAGTCTGTTACCAAAAGATCACTGTAAATAACAACGAAGTGAACTTTAAATTAGACACTGGAGCTCAAGTTAACATGATATCTGTCATGCACATGCTCGGTAAGAGGAAGCTACCAACCAAGCCCTGCTCGTGTGAAAAAAAAAACTGTCTATCTGAAAAGCGGAGAGAAAGCAAAATCTGGCTACGAGAAGAAGAAAATGTGCTTGATGCGAGAAAGACGGAGGCTCGTAATTGGTAACCACTCTGGATTCCTCTCTAGACACCAGAGCAAGTGATACAGGAAAAGATTTGTGTTTACTGGTGAGGGAAAACTAAATTACACAATAACAAATACAAATAAAATCATACACCTCATGGTGCAGCACCACGTAAAGTGCCACTTGCTTTGCACGAAAAGTAAAGGGGGAGCTAAATAGAATGGTTGAAACTGGCATTGTAGCCAAAGTTGATAAACCAACAGAATGGGTGAGCAACATGGTTGTGGTAAATAAGCCAAAAAAAATGAGAATTTTCAGATTTTTGGTTCTTCTTTTTGGTCTGAACAATGCACCTAAAGAATTTCAAAGGGTCACGGAGGAGATTTTTAGCAATGAGAATGAGATAAATCCATATTTTGATGATTTAGCCCTAGGATCATTGTCTCTCGAAAATCATTGCAAACTGTTGCATAAGACACTTGCGATAACCAGAAATGATAGCCAGATGCTAATTTAAAATTTAACATCGAGAAGATGCAGCTATCTCAAACTTCTGTGACTTATTTAAGACATGTACTGTCTGATAAAGGCATCACATCTGATCTGAAGAAGATCCAAGCGATTGAAAAGTTTGCAGAACCCAAAGGCCGAGAAAACTTGCAGCGATTTCAAGGAATGGTAACATATTTAGTGAAATTTACACCTCAATTGTCAAGTCTAACTCATTTGTTAAGGCAACTTTTGAGAACAGACAGGGAATGTTTATGGGATAAAAACATCCAAAGAGACTATGAGCACCTAAAACAAATGATTGTGCAAGCCCCATGTTTACAGTATTTTGATGAAAGCAAACCTGTAACTGTGTCAGTAGATGCCAGTAAATATTGAATTGGAGTGATTCTCCTACAAAATAATCAACCTGTGGCTTTTGGATCAGCATCATTGTCAGAAACACAGCATAGGTATGCTCAGAGTGAAAAAGAACTCTTAGCAGTTGTACATGGTTTCGAGCATTTCAACTACTATACATATGGAAAACATGTATGTAACAGTGCAGACTGATCGCAAACCATTACTAGGCCTTAGTAAAAAAACCTTATAATACAGTCTCGTCCTCAGCACATGCTCCTCAAACTGAACATGTACGATTTGAAATTAGAATATGTCCCAGGAAAAGAATTGCTGGTAGCCGATGCCCTGTCCAGAGCACAATCAATGGTTTACATCTTTAATGACATTTTTAACCAAGAAACTACAGTTAATATAAGTCTATTAACACAAGCCTCTCCAACAATGGCAGGAAATCACAAAAATGACAGAAAAGGACCCTGAATTGCAAGATGTGTTGTTTCACATAAAAAATGGATGGCCATCAAGAAGCAAAACAAGGCCAGCAGCACAACCTTACTGGCAGTAAAAAGAAGAGCTTTATGCAACAAAGGATGGAATAATTTGTGGAGGACATCGACTAGTTGTGCCAGCATTATTTAGGGAACAAATTTTGAAAAAAATGTATGTGTCTCACAAAGGTATAGATTCTAGTAAAGCTAGAGAATATTTTTACTGGACTAACATCAACAAAGACGTGGAAGAGTATGTTTCCAAATGTAAGATACGTGAGAAACATCAACAGGCTAATCAGAAAGAAGTTCTTTTAGACTGATTTACCAGAGAGACCCTGGCAAAAAGTTGCCTGTGATTTCTTTTGCCTGAAGGGACAACAATATCTGTTAATGAGAGACTACTTTTCAAAATATGTAGAGCTGAAAGCACTTAAAATTATAACAGCTCAAGCTGTAATGACAGTTATGAAGTCCATTTTTTGCAACACATGGAATACCAGAAGGGCTCATCACTGATGGTGGACCACCCATATAACTCGGAAGCACTGCAAAAATTTCTTGAAGAATGGAGTGTTAAGCATAACATCACATCACATTTTCCTAGAGCAAATGGGATATTTGAAAGATCTGTTCAAACTCTCAAGAAGTCTCTGAACAAAGCTGCGGAAGAAAGAAGACTCGTATATTGTTTTGCTAGATTATAGAATTCAACCTTCAAAAGATATGCAATCCCTGGCTGAATTATTAATGGGAAGAAGACTGAAATCTTTCCTGCCATCACATCCTAAAACATTGCAACCAAAATTTCATGACTGTTACTGATGGAATTGTGTATAGGAGAAACTGACATGACATTCGTAAAGACAACTCTATGTGTAAAACTATAGAGTGGAACAGAACAGCAGATTGCTTTGGACTTCGTCAGTCAGCACAGGATCAACTTGCTTTTGTAAGATGATGATAAGCAGAATCCACCTACGGAACAGGAAAGTGATTCTACTACAGATTTTCAAATTCCAAGAAATGCGTCAACTGAGCCAGTGTTAAGATGATCAATCAGAAATGGAATAAAACCTCTTTGATTTAGTCCCAATTACGAAGAACTTATGCCATAAAATTATACATTATGGACTAATTATGGAATCTAATGAGCTATTAATTATGGACCTGTTTAGAACTCTTAAAATATCAGTAAATAGCAATTTTAAAGATTTAAGTTTTCTACTGTCAGCAATTGATTAGCAATTTAATACCAAAATGTGTTCTTAAGTTAACTGCTAAGTAAGCAATGACTTAAGCTAATTATTGTAACTTGCACTGGTCTTGTTTATATGTGAAAGGGCATGTAGGATATTTATTGCTGTGCTCACCTATAGATGGCAGTGCCTCTGGCCTTACTGTGGCCCAGGCAAGTGGACGGTAATTGTGCTTATGCAGCAGACACCTGCCGCCGACCATGTAGTGTCAAAGTCCCCATCATGCCTTATCTGATTTAATCATAATAATAACTAATCTAATATCTATGTTTGTCAAGTCAACATACATAACATTATCAAATAGAACATTTAAAATAAAAATTTTATGTAAAATACTTCTGTAATTACAACGAAAATCCTCTAAAAAATGTGTAAACAGCCTCTGCATTTCATTTTTTTTTTGTACACAAAATATAAACAAAAAAATTTAAAAAGTGCACTATTTCATAGAACATTTAAAATAAAAATTTTATGTAAAATACTTCTGTAATTACAACGAAAATCATCTAAAAAGTGTGCAAACAGCCTCTGCATTTCATTTTTTTGTATACAAAATATAAATAAAAAAAATTTAAAAAGTGCACTATTTCATTTCTTTGTCCCAGCTGTGGAGAAAAGTGTATACATTTTTTGAAAGACAACAAGCTCACACCCATAAGACTTTAGAAATACTTACAAAATTGTCAGCTTTTACAGGAAAATATACACTAATTCATTTAATTTTATTTATTAAATGATCCAAATTAAAATTTAATTTTAGATACTTTATTAATTCAAATAATATGTAGAGGGTGACTTGTAATTTATTTTCTCCTAACCCTTTGACTACTAATGGGACATATATGTGCCACTAGAATAATAGGTGTGCTCATAGTCTACCGTTATGCGTGGGCCATAGATATCCCACCATTAACTACGGCTGGGACATACGTGTCCCAAGCTTCGGCTTGAAATTGTCAAAAAAGTCTCAAATGCTAAATTTACCTTATTTAATCACATCACTTGGATAGGTTTTTTATTTTTTTATTTTTTTTTATTTTTTTTTTTTTACTTTGTAGTCAAAAGATTAAAGAAATCATTTCATGTTTAAGTGTTTATACATCAAAGCTGCAAATTTCTAAAATAATATTTATAATTACAGTAAAAGCCTTAGCAGAGCAAGGTGAAAAAGAACCAAAACTTACCCATCATCCTCTACGCTGGCCCTCTTTTGACCACGCCTAAATGAATGAAATGGTGAAAAAATTATGAGGCATTGCAAATAAGAAATTATAATTTCATGTTATGTAGAAATGAAAAATGCAGTTTTCTATAATAAACAAAAGTATGCATAATTCCGTTACTGAGACCATACCAAATCAGAGCAACAATATACACAAAACCACCAAATCTGGAACACGCGTGCATTTAATAAATAACAAACTGCATGTACATTTATATTTCTCTGCACACAAGTGAATTTAGATTGCATGTAAATTTAGATAGTTCTAAATCTTTAATTTTCATTCCTTGCATCCATAATTAATTTCTGTAAAAAAAAGTAATATATAAAACCTTAAGATACAAACACAAATGTGCAGTAATGGCTACGAATAAGTGAAAAGTTGACATCCATGCACAAAAAATTACTGCTTCACTCTATTACCACAAAGTCTATAGAAAAGTTACAGTGCAGTAAAATTACGGTTCGGGAAAGGATGGGTGAATAATGTTCTTTGTACAGAATTTCTTTTCTAAGCAAAGATGGTGAAAGATATACGCAGAGGAAACAATCACTGAAGGCAAAATAGATTCCACTCTACCGTATTTTTCATTCTTTATATACTTCTAAATTCAATCAATATTAATTTAATTTACATAACCGAGTGAATTTTATTCTTTTTAAGCAAGCACAGGGAATTTCTGTAAATCTCTCAAGGCCCATGAACAACCGAGCGGTGAAGTCGTTGAACACTGGTAGCTTAATCCAGCTGCTCGAATCCCGGCGAATGGGCGATTTCGGGATTTTCACTAAGTGTGTAAATTGTGAGTCAGTTTCCCTTCGAACCCAGTGCATCCCTCCCCTTAGGCAGATCGCCCTTGATCTAATTAAATAAACAACAAAAAAAAAAGTTTTCGAACTGCGGGAGGAAGCCACTTCAAACATTAAAAGTCATTTTTTTTAAATCTTTTTTAGGTTAATGAACTGCATCTAAAATGAAAAATATATTACTATCTGATATTCTCTTGCTGATTTAATTTTTCAGTCTTCTTACACTTTTATGCCGAAAAAATTCCAAGTAGGGAGTAAAAACCTATATATTCATAGTAGAAGCAGCTTAATGTGATCATAGTTATTGTTATCAATCCGATATTGTTATCGAAGCCCGTTTGCATATGAAAACATGGGAAATACATTGCTTTTTGTAATCAACTATTTGGTTTATATGATCAAAACATTATACAGTACAAAGTCCGAGATCCGGATGTCGAATATCCGGAATGATCTAAAATCCGGACATACCTCATTATTGAAGAAATAATCAATTCAGCATAAATTTATGTGATCAATACTTTGACTCCGTAGCTGCGTATTTGCTTGGTATATTCTCAAACGGAAACATTCTACATAGAAACATTCTACATAGAAACATTGTTCATTTTACAGCAGTCGATATTTTATATCCGTGACGCCAACCAGGCGAATCATTATTTATCGTATTTTGCTTTTATCACCTATGTTTATCAACACATGACAACTTGCGTGATGATGGCTCATGCAGCTTGAATCTTGGATCGTATCTAGGTAAAAGTTTACAATTGGGTGCCTCTTGTTTATTGGCAATTCTTTTTTGACGCCAAGATCGACCCCAGGAAGGCACAATTTCAAGTTGGCCGCTACACATAACCGAAATAAGAAGTCAAACAATTGAACAAACCCCGTGTCCATGTACACATCGCCCTATTTTCACTAAAAACTTCAGAGAATTGCACAAACTTTTTAGTCATTGCACATTGCCTTGACTTTGTCCATGTGCACATCGATATATTTTTACTTAAAAAAATCAAGAAGCTAAAACCAAGTTAAAACTCTCATGGTAACCAGAAATGGGTTCCATCGCCAAAACTGAAAAAAAAATTTCGCCAATCGAAAGGGCACCCAATTCTACACTAGAGCCCGTATCTATACTTCTGATATCAACTGCAGATAGTTATAACCAGTAAATTAAACATTATACCAAAGGCCAATACCTTTTTTTAAAAAAAGCGTAAGTTAAAATACACTACACCCGAAGGCAAGATCGTAATCCTGAGTATACTCAGTAGATAGCAATTCGTTCGTATAGCAATAGGCAATAACACTCATGCAGCGATACCTAAACAATTTTCTTGATAACAAAGCGTAACCGATTGCAAAAAGTATCCGATTATCTTACTCGATTGCAGATTTAAGCTAAATGCGTTAAACTGTTGGCGAGAAAAGATTTAACAAAAATTTCTTTCCATGTGTTAAAAATAGATTTTGTTAATGATACTCATAGACCAAAAGATTATGTTTAATGCTATTTGAATTAAAAATGATTTGTTATTCACATAAAGCAAGAACCGTCGCCAGAGCTCGCATGGCCGGACCGGGGGGGGCAGAATTTAGGAAAGAGAAATTAATCAGAAGTTTTTCATTGCGATGACAATGTCCCAATCATCAATCAATTAATGGAGGGGAAATCTGTAATTATGGTTCTAGATTCAGAAAATATTGCTACCGATAGTGAAGGTAGTAGAAGGAAGGTTATTGAAAAAGAAAAAAAATTTCGATTTCTCGGCACAACAATTACAGGACTTGAACTTAGCAACTAACAAGAAATTATGTCCATAGAATAAAAGTCTTAGCACAAAAGACAAAGCACAGTATTTTATAATTTCTACATGCCATCTTGGTAGATTTATCTAATATCTGAAAAATACCCAAATCCGGGAACGCCGAAGTCCCGAAGAGTCCGGATTTCAGACTTTTTACTGTACTATTTTCTCAATATGATCAATTTGTTATCAGTACTTCTATAGCTTATTGAAAAAATTACGACCATAAAAATACCTTAATTTAAATAACTGATTATATGTGTCATTTTGAATGGGACAGTACCTTTTTTCAACATTTCCTGGCTATCTAGTCATTTTGACAAAAAAATTCTCATCTTCAATAAAAACTCTAAATATGCTGGTCTAATTAGTGGTAAAAGGCAGAAATTTGAAGGAACAGATCGTTCGCTGTTTAGTTAAATAATCAACGTATACAACCTATGGACATAACATATTAAACCTCAATTCACTCGTCATTAATTTTTTACATTGGACAGCTGATGTTTATCCATTTCCCACATTAAGTCGCACTTTTTCGTAATTTTGAAAATACTCTGGTGCATGCTGTTCGGTTGATGACAAGTCTGAAATCTTTTTTTTTTCCAAATGCAATTGAAAAACAAATAACTTATATTGTTTTTTAAAAAATTTAAACCACTTCAGAATTAATCTGGTTTGCACGAATACAAAGCGTTACGTCTATTATGGCAATGGCACTCAAACTGGGAGTCGCGGACAAATTCTTGGGGGTCACTTTGCAAGGTTTTAGTTTAAACTAACAAAGTTTTATGTTAATTTCTCTTTCCTGTAAACTCTTATTTCAACTTCCCGTTAGAATGAGCGTGCGTTTCAGCTTTATGCTAATTTGAAGTGGAGTCAAGTTTTGTATTTAAAAGGTTAGCAAGGAACTCCTCGGTGTGAGAGAGTTTTTAATTTCAGATCACTGCGGCTCTGTTCGACGTTCGCCTGAATAGCTATTAATTATTGAAGAAATCTAAGTGCGTTAGTATTAGCCAAATCTTGCTACGCACCATTG
>KK113757.1:0-38411 GCA_000611955.2 Stegodyphus mimosarum
GACAACATATAAATTTACGTCTGTAGGTCCTACCCAGTGATTCTTCCACCGAACAGGCATCATACCGCATGGATTTCTAGGACGAAAGCCTGCTCCGTGGCGTACAGTCTATGAATAAAATTTATAATTAAAAAATTTACTTTCTTGCTATCGTGAATGCAAGACAATGGTCCAGATTAAAAAATCGTAAAGATCAAGTAGTATAAAGCTTTTTTTTCTTCGTAATTTTATGTTTCATATTTAAAATTGAAAAATTTATAAAATTAAACATAAATTTAAGGGTCCCTTTGAAACGCAAATTCCATTCACTTACTTTGCAATATACCCTTCACGTAATATGACACTAAACGAAGTATCTTAGGACCTCCACGGCAAAACAACAGGGATGTTTAGGTGTGAAAATCTTAAGATTACTGAGCGTAAGAAGAACGAGCCCACCAGCGGCCGAGCGGTAAAGACGCTGAGCACTGGTAGTTCGGTCCGAGGTTCGAATCCCGCGAACGGGCTGGCTGCATGGGCGTTTTCGTGGTTTTCCCCATGTGTAACGTGTATACGAGAAAGCTTCCCTCAGAAAGTCCTCCACGAAGGCATCCCTCCCATTAGGCAGATAGCCCTCGTGTGCTTTCCGATAACTGAATAACCTAACCTAACCCGTAAGAAGAACAACATTATTTGAGGTATATTTCATTGAATGTTTCTAACGTTATTGAAACAATGCTGCTTTTAATTACACCCAATTTTATTTGTGTCATTCTTTGATTTTCTGAATTATCTGGCAACATTTATCGAAATACATACTGACAATAAAACTGACATCACAATAACAACAGCAACGATCCATATCTACCTGGTTTTCTGTGTTTTCTTATTATGGCTGAGGAAAAGACAACAAAACTTTCGGGTGCCTTCCTTTAGGGTGCTCTCTTTCATAATTGGGATGATATTTTGATAAGAGCACAAGCTTTGGGCTATGCTTTATTATACAGATAGCGTGCCCAAGTTCTGTTTTTATTCAGTCATGCTTTGATTGCCTATGGAAATTAAACAGCAATATTACGGATTTCAATAGAATTATACTATATCCAATTCATATACTAAAAATGTATATTGTATTACTTTTATCAAGGATTAACTTCTAAAATTTAAAATTCAGGAACCCTGTAACAAAAGCGGTAAGCAAATATAAATAAATAAAGTAATAATAAAAAAAAATCGAACCTTTCAGATTTTATATTACGCCCAAAGGGGCTTTTTTGCTCCTTTGGGTATATAAAGTAATTAATAAAGTGTTAAAATTAAATAATATGTAATTAAATAAGTGAAAATATTAATAAATTAAATAAAGCTAATACTAAAAGGTTAATTAATAGCACAGAAGTTAAACTAAATAGTAAGCAAATGAAAAGTAAATTAATATTAAATTAATATGTCACAGAAATTAAACGAAAGAATAAATAAAATGCAATATAGGTAGGTTAATAATAATTTAAATGTATATTCATTAACATCAAATGACATGACAAAACAAATAGAAAAAGTCATTAACCTAATAGCGACAAGACGTGATGAAAAGGGTAAAATAAAATATATATCTTTTGAACTGCTTCCCATTCAGATAAAAAGGCGTTTTTATTTTGGCTTCGCCTTCTTAACTAAATTGTATACTAGCTTAAGCTTTCTTGACCAGTTGGTTGCATCTAAATAGCCTCAACTTTTAAATAGTCTCAGGCTTACCTATTAGGCAATATTGTAGAGACATTAGGTTATTTTGAAGCAGGAGACATGAAAAATGAGCAACGCCTTCGCCGGGAATCGAACCACGGACCTCTCGGTTACGCGTCGAGCATGCAGACCACTACACCACGAAGGCATGCGAAGAAGGCGGGAGAAATACCTTATATACTACCCCTTTAAAGGGCGACTGGGGTTTCGGGGACCCAATCGCCAAATCGCGGTGGTGGAGAATCATCATTCACCACCCTTTTTAGGTCGGGCGCCAGTGTAGAGTCATTAGGTTATTTTGAAGCAGGAGACATGAAAAATGAGCAACGCCTTCGCCGGGAATCGAACCACGGACCTCTCGGTTACGCGTCGAGCATGCAGACCACTACACCACGAAGGCATGCAAAGAAGGCGGGAGAAATACCTTATAATATTATCAGGAGTATATTCCATAAAAAAAGATAACATGTTGAAAAGAATAAAGCACAAATACACTCACGTTTGTGAAAATTGCAACACCAAGAAGGAATCGTCATAATTGAATGCAATTTAATACACAGTTGAGTGGTAGTGGTACAAATAAATGATTAAATGTTCAAAGCAAACAAACAAGAACAAGAGATCAGAATCAGTATTTTGTGTGGCCACCACGCGCCGCAATAAGTGCTGCTACACGACGTGGCATGGAGTCAAACAAAGTTTGAATGTCTGACTGAGGAAGAGCATTCCATATCGTTTGTACGCGTACCCAAAGTTCGTCTGCAGACGCAACAGGACGAGGATCACGAGCAAGACGCCGACCAATGACATCCCACACATGTTCAATTGGCGACATATCCGGGGAACACGCAGGCCAAGGAAGAAGCTGTACCTGCTGCGCTGCAAAGAAGGATTTAACAATCCGAGCAGTATGAGGGCGGGCATTGTCCTGTTGAAATACAGCGCCTGGCAAGCTTTGAAGGAAGGGAACAGCTTCGGGCTGTAGAACTTCACGGATATACCGGTTGCTGTTCAGATTGCCCACAATTCGTAGCAATTGAGATCGTCTATGATATGCTATGGCGCCCCAGACCATAACTCCGGGTGTTCGTCCACTGTGGCGTTCGATAATGCACTCCGGAAGGTGGCGTTCACCGGCATAGCGTCTGACACGAATGCGGCCATCATGGTACCACAAATTAAAGCGGGATTCGTCAGAAAACACGACATGCTGCCAATCAGCACGCCAGTCTCTATGCTGATTGGCCCATTGTAGCCGCAGGCGGCGATGGTCGTGCGTTAGGGGGATCCTGTATAAAGGAGTCCGTGCGCGCAGTCCACACTGCAGCAGACGTCTACGAATTGATGAAGCACACAATGAAACACCTGTAGCTATTGACCACAGTGCTGCCAATTGTCTAGAGGAAGCTGTACGGTCCGTCCGCGCCATGCGGACCAGGTGTCTATCATCGCGAGCTGACGTCACATTTCGGGGTCCACTCCCGGATTTCCGAGTTGTCCGACACTCGTCCGTCCACTGCTTCCAAACGCGCATCACTGTGCTGCTGTTACGCTGCACACGAGAGGCTACTGCACGATACGACAATCCAGCTTCACGAAGGCCGATGATTCTCCCTCGTTCAAACTCTGTAAGTTGTTCAAATCTCGCTCTCTTTCGTCGACGAGGCATAAGTACAGATTGAGTTAACGTTTACCACTAGCAGATAACCACCGATAACCATACACGCCTCGCTACAGCCGTCTATTTATTCGGATCCATCAGCCGTTCAGAGGGCGCTGCTCAGCATACGCATGCGCTACGGATTTGCAATTCTAATCATTTGCATATCATGCGCTACTTTGCATTTCCTGAAAATTTCAGCTCACTCGCGTAAGTCCTTCATGGTGTTGCAATTTTCACAAACGTGAGTGTATAATGCGAGTACAAAATGTTTTTTGAGACTTCTTCTTTGCATCAGAGACATAACTAGAACCTTCTCTCGCCAATATATCGTTTGGCCCTAGATTGTTTTTGATATTGCCGAATTTCATTACGCAAAAGTGATACTAATTTATTCTAATATTTAATAAATTATAACATACTTCTTGTAATCAATTTTAATCGCAACTTAATATATTAAGAAAATAATGCATGTAATAATTTATAACTTTTAAATGAAAATGTTAAGGAATACACTTTTGATATATGAGTTGAAATTACGTTGAAAAACATAAATAATAATACAACTAACATATAAAGTTATTGCAGTAATATTCAAGCCTTTTTTGTAATTTAAAGTTTTTTCCTTTTAAAGAAGTAAAATTAGCAATTATTTTTTTTTTCAAAATTTATTTGATTATTTACGTTCTGTAGAGAAAACAGCGATATTGAAAAGATTTACTTTGATCCAGGGGCATTTTGCATTCTAGTGTTTTTAATTACTTGGAGTTTTGTGAGGTTCTTTTCAGCCAAACAATAGCCAAGTGGCAATGTTAAAAATATTTTAATCCAGCTTCGGTATTCAAATAGGTCCATCAGTCGCCGAGCGGTATTGTCGGTGAATACTGGTTGTTCGATCCGAGGCTTGAATGCCGCGAACGGGCTGGCTGTATAGACGCCTTTTATATATTAAATCGTTGATAATTATTTAAGCTTTTAATTTCATTTGATTAAGTTATTAAGGAAAAGTATGCAAATAACAAGTGCTCTTTTTATTGTTTTATGCTCAAAGACCAGTTTCCAGCTTAATAAGAGTGGCTGGAGGTGGGAAACGTGAAGATACAGCACGGCCGAGAGCATCCCAAAGATTTTCAGTGGGATTAAGGTCGGGTGAATATGCTGGCCACGCTATACGCACAATCCTTTTACTCTCCAGGTAGTCATCCACGATGTCAGCTCTATGGGGACGTGCGTTATCGTCCATTAAAACAAAAGTAGGGCCAACTGATGCAGCGTGCAATCTCATAATGGGTTATAGGACTTCATCTCGATACCGGACAGCCGTCAAAGAACCCCGTTTAAAGATGTGCAGGTCGGTGCGGTATTCTAATGAAATCTTAGCCCACACCTTAATGCTTCCGCCTCGGAATGCATGATGTTCGGTGATGTTTTGGGACTGATTGCGTGTTCGTTGTTCACGCTATATCCTTATACGCTTGTCATCTGGCTCCAGAGCAAATCTTGACTCATCAGTAAACATGACATTGCCCCAGTCTGACACATTCCAATTGACATGTTCCCGGCACAACTGTAATCGTGCCCCTCTTGATTGGAGGGATAGAGGAACACAAACTCGAGGTACCCGGGCGTACAGTCCACTCATATGTAATCTTCGGCGTACAGTAACTGCAGATATCGCCTTGCCAATGGACGCTGTAACCATAGATGTCACACGTGTGGAGGTTGCTCTGCGATTTCGCTTGCCTACAATACCAATACATCGATCTTCCGCGGGGGTTGTAACCCTTGAGTGACCAGCTACGGACCTTCGAACAACTGTCTGTGTGGCTTGGAATTATTTCCATAAACGTGAAATTACAGAATGATGAGCGCCGAAAAAAAGAGCAACATTTGTAATCGACAGTCCTGCTTCAATGCCAGCACGCCACGGCACGCCAGCGCTCAGAATCTTCCATTAGTCATCTGGAAGTCATAGAAACACGTATGTCTTGAAAACAAATTGGGCGAAAGTTTTAAACACATTCTATCAGTACTTACAATGAACTTGTGTAACCCTTCATAAAGTTATCTTCTTATAAGACTGCCTCTTTTGCATATTTCTTGACATGAAAGCGCGACTGGCTGTTACCTAACATATTTGCATTTTACTTCCATCTAGCTCTGCAGCGAATTGCATCCTCTTCACTTCTGATTGGGTTCCGGAAATTAGCATTTTCCTCTCCATACTTAACTTTTGGAAGTGAGTGTATTTTTACACAATGTATTTGAAAATAAAGATAATACAATACAGACAAAGAAAAAAAGGAAAACGTTTCGACGCATTCTTTTTTTTATATAAAAGTTCATTTTACTTGCTTTAGACGTGACGCTGTTATTTCGTCTGCTACTTATTTAAAATTTTCACTTTCTTCTATGTCTTAAAACTAGAAATTAATGACCTAAAACTGCAATAGTATATTACAGAGGAAGTGAAAAAATTGACAGTTTCACTCACGTGTGTGTCGGATTTGCGCAATGATTATGGAGTCCCACAAATTTTCGTAAATACTATGGGATCCTGAGGTCGCAAAAAAAATGTCAGTGATAAAAAGGGGTCACGACTAAAAAAAGTTTAAGAAGCCCTAGTTTATATTAATAGCAGAGTCTATATTAAAGGATTGGTTATAGATTTTTAAAAAGGTCTCACAATGAATTAATTCGAATAATGGAAACGATTGACTGTATCATAGAGATTTATTCGCATTGCGTCCAGTCTCGTATATAACAAGAAAAATTTAAATATGAAGGTGAACCCCTTTTCCTTTCTGCAAGATTTTTTATATATAACCTTACCACAATTCCGCATAAAATGTAAACGAAACGTCGAGACTTCGTAATCGATTACTAAGTGCAAATTAGATCACATATTCCCCATCGATTGTGAAAGGATAGTTTGTGCCATTCGAAAAAGGGAAGGTCGGCTATAAATGTCCGTTTCACTTTTCAAATTATTTCCACCAAATATTAGCGCCCTGTATTATATTTAAAAACATTAAATAATGAATAATCTACATGGATGTATGTATGAATGTTTCTCGCATTGCATAAAAACGGCTGTACCTAGAGGGATGAAATTTCGAATAACGTAGACCTCCATCCGAAAATAGACACTTAGAAGTACGAATTTCAAATTTTTATTATCGTCTATTTCATATTTTGTAAACCTTTAACGAATTTTTGATTAACAAATTCAGTGACTTCATAGCGAGCAGTGGCAACACACTGTACGCAATAATATATTTTTATCTTCAGTGCGCGAGACTATCTATCGGAAATTTTAAAGATATGCTGTTTTTAAATATTTTTAGCCCAAAGGAACATTAGCACAAATGATCTCGAATCGTGTATGCATGAATAAATGATAAAAGTACCCCTTTGTGCTTTGTGCTTTGTCCCATAATATAAAATCTGAAAGCTTTCAGAGTTCTTTTTCAAATGTTTTAACATATTTCTAAAGTTTTGCTACTAATTTTGCTTCCCTCTTAGCCATTGACATGAATCAAGTGGCTCACTTGCCTACCTTTGTCTCAGCACTGTTCTAAACTGATATTATACTTTTAGTTACGTACAAATCAAGACAATTTTTCTCTTCAATTTTTGTGTTCAACTTTAAAATGAAATATCTCAGCCAATACCTGTCTTACGACAGTCAAATATTTTGTATTTAATTTTTTTTATAATGAGTATAAAAGCTCTCTCAGTAAACAAAACTGGGATCGGATGGAAGTATAAGGAGTTAGATGTCTTAACTTTTACCAAAGTGATTTTTTAAAACTCAAAAATGGAAAACATGAATATTCATGTCCCTTTAAACCCTTTTATAACTGGAGGTATATGTCTATGTCTAAAGACTGCGAAAATAAAGTCTGGGTAAGGACTTTTGTGAATATGGTGTATAAAATTTTGCGAAATACTCCAGAATGCTTAATCTTCATCTTAGCATTTCGTATTAATTTGATTACATCCCGAGTTAACTCAGAAATAACTTTTTTTCCAGAACAGCTTCGTGATCTAATTATGATCTTCAATCGGCAACTCCTGTTTACTGAAAAGGTTGAGCTTATTGAATTAATTTCTAGGATCACTTTTGTAATGCTTGCTTATCTTAGGTAACTTAAAATAAGAATTTGTATTAAATGAGCGCATGTATTCCTCCGACAGCTAAAGTTTATCCGCAGAGTCTTGAGCAAATTATGTGGTGGCTCATGAATTTTTATATTTCTTCTCAAACTGTTTAATTCTTTGCTTAGGTACATTAGTAATATTGCTATATATTTTCTGGATTCAAGGAAAAGGAATATTTCTGGAGCATTAAAAGAATTAGATTTTTTCATATTTACACAATATTTCAAATTATTATAAATAAGAATGATGTTGTATAATTTTCCTCTAACTGAAATACGCAATCTTTTTCTCAAACAGCATTATTGCATGTTTCTCTTCCAAAAAGACTCATAAGTGACAAAAGCGGATAAGAACGCTGAACATTGGTAGTTTTATTCCAAGTTTAACATTTCTGGCTGTATAGACAGTTATCCTGTGCGTAACATGGATACAAACCAGTTCCTCTTAGAAAGTCCTTCGCGAAAGCATTACTTCAATTAAGCAATTAGGTATTTCCTGTTGTTTATGGTAATCACATATTCCAATATTCACTATAGTGAAAACTTTTATTATATCCATGCAACATTAATAAAGGAAACTGGAATTTTTATGCATTATAGGATTTTTATGTTTATTAATCAATTATCGTATTACTTTTCATCTACTGTCACTTCTGTTTTCACCAGCTCCCGCCAGAATACAAATTAATAGTTAATGTGTATAATAAAAGAGTTCTAGAATTTAAGAGAGAGCTTTTGGAAGTGAACGCTAACCGTCTCAATACTGTTTTGCCTGGGGCTTAGTCCTAGTGTACGATACACACGGGACTTGGCGACTTTTGGCGACATTATGATAAGCAGTAAACGCGGTATTTATGATGAGCGGTAAATGAGTCATTTTGGGTGTTTGTGACAATTTTCAAAATCGCGCCAAGGCCGTACCTCATACTAGGATTTTACCTCTCCCGGCTTTTAAATTTAGTTGAACAGCTTCAGCCTTTGCCAATCTTGTTTACTCGCGTCGAAGGCATAAGCCATACATTATAGATTTAATGCAGCTCTTAGCTTTCTTATAATGAATTGCGTTCTTAGCCCGCGAACTTCGACTGCTCGCAATTGGCTTTACCATAATTATCGTTACTTGATCTCTCAGGCGATAATTACATTACATAACTGCCCTTACAAGATGTTCTCAGATGCAAACATCTGTTATTTTGATAGTCAAGCATGGAAATATTCAAACGCATCATGATCCGGATCATCAAGCTCGTCACATCGATGCATATCATCTTATCTGAATGGAATCTTCTTGAAAAATCATTTCTAGAGATTGAAAAATGTGTTTCTCGGAAATTTCAGAAATATCATCAGGCTGGCGACAAAAATTGGTGTGCCTATTTCTTTGATCCTCCTTAAGCTGGTTTCACAATTCCACCGACGATTCATTCGGAACTAAAGGAACTTTTATATAATGCATGAATTTATACTTATAATGGATGAATTTATGCTTATATAATACATGAATTTATACTGAACTAAAGGAACATTTGTATAATGTATGAATTTATACTGAACTAAAGGAACATTTATATAATGCATGAATTTCATATAATGCATGCATGCTAAAGGAACTTTTAGATAATGCATTCGGAACTTTTACACACGGTGATTCGCTACCAAACCCATAAACTTGCAGGGTGTGTAGGAGATACAGAGACAACTCGGAATCGCATAGGAATGCAGGATCGCAAATGCCGTAGTTGCGAGCTATGGTACGCAGAGAAAAAGAACAGAATCAGCAACACATTAATGGGACAGAAAACATTTTATTGAAAGGTTGCACCACAAGAGGTGTTTGAATTTACGACCAGAAGTCGTTTGGCAGGCCTGAGAGCAGCGTTGTATGGAATTCCTTACTTTCTGGAAGATTCCTGGCATGTCACGTATCCTCCGGCAGCTACAGGTTTCCCAGCGACGAGGTCTTCAACTGAAGGAACGGGCATCTCGTACACCAAGCTCTCCATGTGATCCCAGAAGAAGTCATTGCATAACAGGTCCGGTGATCTGGTACGCCAATGAAGCGGGTCACCACGACCTATCATCCACCGCTGTCCAAAGATTAGGTCCAGGTGTCGGCAAACGTCAATTGTCTAATGTCAAGGAGCCTCATCATGCTGGTACCACATGGATCTACATGGGGCCTATCATACATAGACTTCTGCTGGGGTCACATGAAGAGTTTGGTGTAGGAGAAGCCCGTTCCTTCAGTTGAAGGCCTCGTAGCACGAATATGTAGCTGCCGGGAGGATAGGTGACATACCAGGAATCTTTCAGAACGTAAGGAATTCCATCAGCTCTGCTTTCAACCCTGCCAAACGGCTTCTGGTCGTAATTTCAAACACCTATTGTGGTACAACCTTTCAATAAAATGTTTTCTGACCTATTTAATGTGTTGTATTTCTGTTCCTTTTCTCTGCTTCTTTGCACCACAGCTCGCAAATAGGCATTTGCGATCCTGCTTTCCTATGTGATTCCGAGTCCTCTCTGTACACTTCCCGGACACCCTGCAAGTTTAACGAATTACCCTGTATAATGCATGAATGAAACACTCGCAACACAATGCATGGCTACAAGTTTAAATATTGTACAAATTATTCAATAAATAAGCATAAAGTTATCATTGATAATGATGTAAATAAAAGAATGAAAGTAGTACACAACAAATACGAACACAACAATACAAAATAATAAAAATTAAACTAAAAATAAATTAACCCGAATATTGCATAAGTTACGACAATATCATATTTTTTGCCTTTTCGAACAGAAAATAATAAAACATTAGTTTAAGCAATATTGTCAAACAAAAATTGCAAGTTCCATTTTGAAACTTTATACAAAAGGTTATGCAAATTTTAGGAGTTAATGATACAAACATTAAAACTTAAATTAAAAATACAAACATTTAAAAATATCTGTTACGTTAGCAAGATTTAAATTTAATACAGGTTTTAAAAAATTTTTGTTTGAAGATTTTAATACCTACTGCAAAGAAATAATATTATTGAAGTACATAGCTCCATTGCAGATGAATGAAAAATAAAATAATTTAATAAATTTGAATTAAATTAGCTAACGTTTGAGTTGCGTGAAGATATTTTCTTTTAATAAACGCTTAATAGAAATAATAAACGTTTAAAGGATATTTCAAAATCAAAAATTCGTTTAAGCATAATTACTTTTTTTCTTATTTCGATTTAATTGCATGAAAATATTGTTAAACTTGACCAAGAAACTTTTCATCAAAGCCAAGAAAAGAAGGTAAAATACTTGTATGTTTTTAGCTAAAGCATTATATCGACGTTAATTCTTTTCTGTAATATTTATTTATTTCAACTGTCATCAGCAGAATGCAAAGTAGGTTAAATTTGAATAGCTAGAGAATTTGTTTATAGAGACAGCTGCTGCAACCAGCCAAAACGTTGTTCATTTCTGAGATGTCTAATTGTGTACCAGTCTTAGTTTTAATGAGGGATTTATATTTCCTAGTCAAAAAGGACGTAAGCCGGGGTAGCTGAAGCGTAATTAGTGAGGTGTTACTATTTAAAGTCAAATTAGTGGGGTTAGCTTATAAGGTATTTCTCCCGCCTTCTTCGCACGCTCGGTGCGTATTCAAGAAGTCCGTGTTTCGAGTCCCGGAGAGGGCAGTGCTCATTTATCACGACTCCCACATCAAAATAATCTATAACTCTACAGTGGCACCCGAACAAAAAGGTGGTGGATGATGATTCTCCACCACCAAGATTTGACGATTGGGTCCCCTAATTCCCAGTCGCCCTTTAAAAGGGGAAGTATATAAGGTATTTCTCCCACCTTCTTCGCATGCCTTCGTGGTGTAGCGGCCAAAACACTCGGCGCGTATTCGAGAGGTCCGTAGTTCAAGTCCCGGCGAGGCCATTGCTCGTTTTTCACAATTTCTGCTTCAAAAAAGTACCTAATGTCTCAACAAACTAATTACTCTTAAATTTTATTAAAGGTTAGATTTTGCTTAAACACTATCCTAATCTTCTTGGGGCCTGTTGCAATAGTAAGTCAGGTCAGGAATCATGCAAATGCGCTGCAAAGAGTTTTAAAGCAGGAAGTTAAGTTTTCAATGTGAGACTACTGGATGCGCCGCATAGCGGTCATATTGAATGACTCAGTTGCTGCGCCTTGTCAGACAAGCGGACGCGAAACCCAATGAGAAACTTTTCCTAAGAATTTTTCCTTCCTAAAACTACTTTAAACGACAGGTTTATACGAGAAAATGGAATTTAATGTATGTTTTTTCTCCTAAGAAGCACTGTAGTTATGCATTGGAGTTGTGCTTTTAAACATAAGAGGATAATAAAAGAAAATTAGGCAAAGTTGCTTAACACAAACTGTTGAATATACTCATTACAATATTGGATTATGTAAATATTACAATACAGCCGCCAGACGGTATAGTGGTTAAGGAAGGCGACTGCGATACCAAAGGGCACGGGTTCGAATCCCAAAAAAGCAGGGTTGTAACTGTCTCTGTTGTTTCAAAGGAAGCAAAAGTGGTCCACCTCTTAGGTGCGTCCATAATAAAGTGATCACCACTTCTGGCCTTAGTAGTGGCCAAGCCGAAGTCGGTTGAGGGCCCGTCATTAGGGAAAAAATATTACAATAGCGTTAATACTCTGGGGATCATTGCAAGCTGAGAGTACAGGGAATGAATCCAGGCGTCTCCTACTCCTCTTTCTCTCCACCAATCTCTGGAGGAGACTCTTCGCTATTTTAAGCCGCCGTGCCAAAAGGACACTGTAGATTTACAAGCTCTTTTTAATTTTTCAAATGATTGGACACTTGAACAAACAAAACCTATCAATAGTCTAGTTGTCTCACCCCACTTACGTTGCCTAAGGTGAAACACAGGTCAAGGCCGATTTTACATCCTCGAAAAGACGAAAGTTCCGTTCCAGTTTTGACAAAGAACACCCCAGGAGACGGTTCGGAGGGTATTCCACCCTCTTCCCTTACCACCAAGCTTCTGGATAGGAGCGGCTTGCCTGTATTTGTAAGATAAACTGAGGTTAGTAATTAAGATAATTCTTAGGTGACCTGTAATGGGTCTTCAGAGCTCTCGAGCGTTTACACAGCTTTATTAGAAATTTTGCCTTCCTCACTGACTTCCTAGTTAAGTAGTAGTTCACCCGGCTTGCATCGCCGGATTGTGAATCCCGGCAAGAGTATCGCTGAGTTTTCATGTTTCTTGCTTCATAAAACTTGATAGACTGCACAAGTCGGCTGTATAAATCACATAATGTTATAGAATCAGAGTAAATTGTATATTATTAGGTCTCGTTTAAGTTCTTTAACCAGTTATTTTATATTAAACTACTTTCCTATCTCCCTCATTCCTATTTTCCTGCCAGAATGTAAATTTCTAGCTCGCGAGATATTTGAATGAGGTAGAAAGAACGGAGTATTTAAAGGATGTTTTAGAAGGTAGAATCACAGCGTGCTCTGCCTGCTGAAGGCCACATTGCTAATTTGATTTCCTTGCAAGTAGTATTCTGCGACGATGCGTTATTCTCGCCTTTAGGCTTGTTACGCCGAACAACGTCAGAGCCAGCTTACGCGTTTCTCTATCTGTGTAGCCGTCAGGTTGATTCTCCTAGATTTAGTTAATACATTATCTTTGATTTATGCCGTAATTTTTGGCTTCTCTAAACACAAGTGGTGCCGTCTATTAACTTTATTTGAGTCAAATAAAGGAGCTCTTTACACCCTTTCCCTGTCTTGATTTGACTTATAAGTCATAGCGAAAACTCGCTTTTACTCTTAAGAATTCTCGTTCGCTTGATGTTACCAAAGAATGCATAAGACACTATAGTGATAAACTTTTTACCCACATGTGTTGAGGAAAGTTTTGGCTGAACTATTATTAATAACACTTACGTTTTGTCTATAAGACATCTTGACAAAACTTGTTTCAGATTAATCAGAATCATTCTTAGATGGTTGATTCAATGGTTGATCGGTAAGATAGTTGAACATTAGTATTTCGATCCGGGTTCGGGTCTCGATGAATGGGCTGTGAGAGTTATCGTGATTTCTCCCCATGTGTAACGTGAATAAGAGCCACTTTCTCCTAGAAAACCCTCTACAGAGGCACGCATCCTCTTAGGCAAACAGTCCAAGATCGTTTTGCAATAATTTAATAAATCCAATCCAAAAAATCCTTTACTTTATTGCATTGTGAAAACTCTCAGCACTTGAAGAAATAAAATTCGAAGAAGACGCAAAGCCAAATCTCGAACCGTGCATATTCCTTTCTGCAACTGTGGCGATTTATTTCTTAATGAATGATTTATACAAGTTTTTACTGAACTGTGTTGCAACATCAATTTAAAAACGTTGCCTTTCCCAGCTGCAATTTTATATCCCTCCGCCCAACTTATAGTCTGAAATTTTAAATTTGCTTACATATGAAATTTTTTTCCAAATATTGCATTCGCATTCGTTTGCTTATTTCTACGAAAATAAACATTTAGATTTATTAAAAGCTGAGATTATTTTTGTCCATTTGATAATGTGATTTACCTTCATTTGAATACATTATTTATATTGTTACGAATTTGTTCATAGATAGATGATTTTAGTGCAATCATATGTGAAATTGAATTTTGCTGCGGAATGTAACAGGAAATATCTAAATGAGGCAAGCTATGCCGGATACGTAAGAATACAGGAGCAACTGCAATTAACATTGAAGTAATTTGGTATTGCTGTAATTTGGCGAGAAATCATCAAATGTAGCCAAACTTGGCAACCATTTGGTTCGGTCCCTGTATCACCGTAATAAGTATTGTAACTGAATAAATGTAATTGATCACAATATTAAATCGTAATTCGACTCTCATAATGCTTTATAATAATTTCGAGAAGTAGAAAGGACTAGACATATCTCGGTGGCCGGACAAAAACTATATAAAGCTGGAGGCAGAGCATCCGCTCTTAGTTAGTCAACAATAGTTGTTATTGTTGCATGTTGTTAGTTCAGCGTGAGATCGGATTAGCTTTCTCTTTAAATGTGCTTTAGTTTGAAGTGTAACTAAATTAAGAGCGTTTAAAGAGAAAGATAACTGTGAGCCGTGAACATCTGTATGAGTACTTCTGTGGAAAATTCCAGAACTCTGAAGTATTTCTGAAATATTATTCAATCTATTACCAACGCGTACGCACGCAGCATTATATTCGTACCATTTATTACTTGAATTAACTAGTTATTCATAATTCCAGCCTTTACCATAGCTTCGTTTCGTTTTCTTACCAGAAATATAAATGAGTTACAGAGTATTTAAGCTGAGGTTTTATGAATGAAAGAGTGAGCGCGTTTCCGCCGCTCATGGCAGTGTTACTTTAGTTCTGCCATCTCTAATAAGCTTGTAATAATTTCAGCTTTGCGTTATTTGCTGCCGACATTCAAACTGACAAGCCGGCCGGTCAGAGTTTTCTGAGCCAGCTTAGATTTAAATATACTTGAGTAGTCTTTGACTACTTGCCTACTCTTTAATTTTAAATTTGACTATTATTTTAGTTACATCGCCAGAAGTAGTGGTCGATCCTGTTAGCACGAGAAGTGCATTTAGAGTAAGGTCTTGGAAATAATTTATGTTACTAAGGCAAGTCAAACTCTATATGTCTAAGCAAGTCAAACTACATTTTGGAGAATAAACAGCAATGATCACGAATTAATTTTCAAAAATAAATAAATAAATAAATAAATAAATAAATATCTGAAAGCTTTCAGATTTGACATTACGCCCAAAGGAGAGTTTTTTTTTTACGTTTTGTGTGTTTTCTTTATTTATTAAATATCATGTTCTCCGCACTTCAACCATAAAATTCAGTTCACCAGCAATACCTCAAAATAATTTTTAAATGAGCATATCTCTAGAATTTCCGATACACAGTCTCGCGCGCTGGAGATATTTTTTTTTCCTTACAGTGTTGCCTTGCATTGCTCGCTTTGAAATCTTTAAGTTTATAAATCAAAAATTCTTTAACGTTTTACGAAATATGAAACAGATAATAAAACAAATTCTAACTTCCAAATATGGGCTTCCAGATGCTCATATTCGGGTAGAAACGTACGCTATTTAAAATTGGACGGCTCTAGAAACCCCTGTTTAATCAGAATACGAGAAACATATATGCATTTATGCAAGTTCTTCATTATTTAATTTCCTTAAATATAATATAGGGCTATAATATTTGGTGACAACAATTTGAAAAGTGAACCGACATTTATAGTGAACCAACACAAAACGCCAGAGCAAAATTAATAGCCCTTCTGGGCTAGGAAAATTTACTATCACGAATGAATCATCAGAATTTACTATCAGAATGAATCAAAATTTCTACTGTAAATTCAAAAGAGAATAAAATGCTTTAAATAATAAAAATGGTACCACATGTGTTACTGCACTTAGAAATTTTCCTTATCCGCAAGAGAAAGTAATATAACTGCACAGATTCTGGAATATAAGAACATTGATAAATCCTCCATTAAAAATAGTTGGCTATATCGCGAATGTAAATTAAGGATATCATTCTTACTCTTGTTTATCCTATTGACTCCTATTAAAATGCAAGAGAACTATAAAGAAAAATATTGTTTCTTCTATTTTGTAGTACGCTGTTCCTTTTTGTATATTATTTAGTTATATAATTTGCATAAAGAAATGAACACGTTCTTCAAATTAAACTTCGTAAAAATAATCTTAAACTATTAATACATTTACTGTTAATTATAACACTTGTTATTTCTCTTTTCCATAATTTTTAATTTCTGCTAGATTAACTGTGATATAGGGTTAACGCTGAATGTCGTTTCCAATTTCCCTAGTTAATCGGGAGTACTGTAGTTATATACCCATTCCGACCTCAGGTGTTTGCAGGTTTGAGATTTAGATAAAACTCAGAATCCTAGCATGAAAGTATGATCCCTGCTTTTTTCCCTGCTACATTTTGTGCACAAATAGCTCGTTTTAGTTTAAATTATCATTTTAAGCTTTGTAAAATTCATCGGGAATTATTAAAAAAGTTGTATTTAAATTTTACATTGAGTTGTATATTTTGTTTATGGCTAAACGGGAGCACTAAATCACCAAATTTTCTTATAAGTTGTTCGTTAATAAGGTTACGTTATAAAGTATTTTCTCCATTCTTTTCGCTTGCCTTTGTAGTGTAACTGGAAGCACGTCCGGCTCATAATCAGGAGGTCCGGTGTTCGAATCCCGGCCGGGGCTTCTGCACATTTTGCATATTTTTGCTTTAAATAAACCTAACGACTCTACAATTTATTTATTTACACTACATAAATTATGGCTTGAAGAACTTTGGCATAGATAAATTCCAAATTCAGTACAATCGTCCGCAAAATGAAAAGTACGTATTGATATTTTAAATTATATATGTTTAAAGTAGGGTAAAAAAATTTTTTTTTAAATTCTCCTTTTTTTGTTTTGAATAATTAAAATAAGGAATTTTTTAATTTTCCTTCTTAACTAACGTATAACGGAATACTAAGGAAAATTATACCGTTATGTAACTTTAAAAAATGTACAAAATTAACTTAAAATATCTTAAATATCACTAAATTTATCAATAAAATACAGTAAACTTTAAAATATATAAGAACTTTTCACAGACATTTAAAACTAAATTGCATCATTTCGAATAAAATTAGATTAACTATATGTAAAGATTTATGCACATTGTAAAGTGTAATGGTTTGCAAAGAATTTCCAATTCTGTCCAAATATTGTCTCTGACATTTTCATTAAAATATTCCCTTATTACTTCCTTTTACGAAGTATTGTAATCACGAAAAATCCCAGGTATCATATTTCAACGAAAATATTCATTTTTACTACTATTGAGTGCAATTTAACGATGTTTTTGCGTGACAACTGTATTTAAGGATAGAATAAAGGACTCTTTTTTTCCCAAATGAATTATAAAAGTGATTTAAAATGTATTCAGAAGATATTTTTTTCGCGGCGTTTATACGTACGTACGTATGTATGTATCTCGCATAATTCAAAAATGAATAGCCTCAGAACGTTGAAATTTTGTATATAGGACTTCTGTAACATGTAGTTGTGTCGCAATGTTCCAAAAGTATATAAATATATATATATATATATATACCCACTCTGTTACTCGGCTCAGTGAGCTCGGTATTTTTTAGTCTTGTATGTTGGTAAACTGTGCATTTTTTGCTTTAAAAATTATTAAATTACGCTGTTCTTAATCTTCCGATTAAGGTTTTTATGCCTTTAGTTAATCTGTATGTAACAGTTGTAGAATTATAAACAATTTGAAAGTATTTTAAATAAGGCTAAGCCTAATTTTGTTTACCATAGCAGCCATATTTGTTTACATTTGAAATTTACCAGACTAGTGAATTCAGTTTCTGCACCTTCAGTGTCTTTTTGCCGAGTGGGATCAAAATTAAACTTTCATTTTTGTGCACCGAAAACTCTGCCTTGTTGCCTGCTGGTCGAATTGCTTGTTTTTGAGTAGAAACTGTAATTTTAATTGTAAAAATTGTTAGTCCAAAGGGATTTAGTCCCGAAGGACTATTACTTTCGTTTTGCGATTTTGCGTCGGAAACACAAAAACGGCGTATCACTTTTCAAATTGTTGCCACTAAATGTTATCGCTCTGCATTAAATTTTAAAAAATGAAAAATCTGCATAAATGTATGCATGTTTCTCGCATTATGATAAAACCTAGAGCCATCGAATTTTGAATGACGTAATCCTACTGCGAATATGGGCATCTGGAAGCCCTAATTTTGAATTTGAAATTTGCTTTATTATCGATTTTATGTTTTGTAACATTTCAACGAATTTCTGATTAACAAACTAAATGATTTCAAAGCGAGCAATGGCAACAATGTACGGAAAAAAAAAACATTTTTATCTCCAGCGCACGAGACTTACGGAAATTCTAAAGATATGTTCATTTTAAAATGATTTTGCAATATTGATTTTGAACTGAATTTTATGGTTTCAGTACGTAGTACATGATATTTAATAAAAAAAGGTAGCACACGAAACGTTAAAAAAACGCACCTTTGGACGTAATTTAAAATCTGAAATCTTTCAGTTTTTTTTTTTTCTGATAATTTTTTTTTAATTGTTTGAAATGTATTTGGTGTTTTATGTTTTTCTATATCTTTCAATTTTTAAGGATGGTATTCTGAGTTTTTATGTATTTTTTCCTTGCTGAGAAGTGAAAACTGAATTAATTGAATGAGCAATATATCTCTAATAAAATTCGGGGAAATAAGTTTAAATGAAATGCAGGAAAAAATGCGTATAATTTAATATTCCGTACAAGGAAGTCATGTGGTGTACACATCAGATTTTTCTATCCTTATATGTTGGTAAATTGCGCAAATTTTGCTTTAAAAAAATATTGAATTACATTGTTCTCATCTTCCGGTTAAGGTTTTTTTGTTTGACATAGCAGCCATATTTGTTTACATTTGAAACTTAGCAGAGTAGTGAATTAAGTCTTACTGCACCTTCAGTGTCTTTCTGACGAGTGGGACCAAAACGAAACTTTTAGTTTTGTGCACCGAAAAATCTGCCTCCTTGCCGAATTGCTTGTTTTTGCGTAGAAACTAATTTCAATTTTAAAATTGCTTTTTTAATTGTTTTAACTGTATTTCGTGTTTTATGATTTTCTATATTTTTCAATTTTTAACAAAGATATTTTGAAGTTTTATGCGAAAAATATATCTCTAATGGAATTTGGAGGAAATAAGTTTCAATGAAATGCAAGTAACAATGCGTAGTATTTAATATTCGGTACAAGGAGATCATGTGGTGTATACATCAGATTTTTTTTGTATGAATGCCTGTTCATAAATTATACTTAGTTTGTGTCAAATTTCTGATGGCTTTCACAGAAAAAACAAAGAGGAAAAGAAAACCGCGTAAGATAACCGCAAACGATGTTAGATGTTGATGAGGTATTTATTTTTTATCTTAAAACCTGTATGTAATTTAAATTATCTGAAATATATAAGCTTAGTAAAAAATAGGAAATTCTAATCGACTTTTTTCATGAGTTTGAACTCAGAGAAATCGTTCAGTTTCTCCTGTAAATCTTCTTTTATATTTCCACGCACAATTAGTTTCAGCACTAATGTTAATTTAATTTCAGCACTTCTAGTAATAATTTCAGCACTTCTAGTAATAGTTTCAGCAGTTCTAGCATTTAATTTAGTTTCAGCACTTCTAGTAATGTTTAGCCTTCCATTATGGTGTATTATTTTATTTATAATAATGATTTAATTTGCATAAGCAAACTTCTCGCTGTAAGTAGGGACTTCACTGTAGTGCTATTTTATTAAAAATCGAAAGCCTGTACCTTTCCAGTTTGCAGCCAGAAAATACAACTAAGCCGAGAAAGAATGTAGGATGATTTTTGCCTACCTGATTGTCTTCAAGGTCGAAATATGTCAGGTCACAGGGGTGGAGAGAGAAGCCCAGTGTTTATTTTCGAGAGAGGCGGAGAGATATTTCTGTCTCGCATCCACTGATGATTGACACTTTCCTTCTCAGTCAATGCAAGTGTTTCCTCTTGTATTAGCCGGCGGCTCGGCATCTTGCAAGGCTTAATCTGTCACTCAGTGACTGGGGCTAGAATTTGAGAAATTGCTGAGTAAGTCAGAAATGAATCCAGTAGCAATTCTTCGCGTTTACACATTGGAGTGTGTCGCATTTATACGTTCTTTGCATTTATACATTTCTTGTAAAATAATGTTGAGGAACAAAAGCTGTAATATACTAAAATAATAGCAAGGAAAGAAAGTAAACTGTACTCATCTAGAAAGCCACGTAAACTGTTTTGAAAAATACATCTGATAAGCAACTGTGAAAAACTGGCTTCTATTTTTCTTGTAAGAGAACTTCGCGAGTACGACCTTCTTTCTCAATTGGGAATATTTACCACAAAAAAAATTGAATCTTTTTTGTTGTAGAACAGCACGCTCCAAAGAATTTTTTCTAGAACGACATGTGCTCCGACTTCTAGTAAAAAAATATATTTTCGTCACCATTTGGACTATGGTAACATTTTTCTAAGCTTAAGAAATAAAGCAGAAACAATATACTTTAAAATTCTTTTCGTTGACAACACTTACTTTGAAAACAAGAACACAATCACAAGAGAAAGGAATAACAAATTTTATTGACATTTATTGCTTTATTGTTTTGGAAATAAGAACACTGCAGTAATAGATAAGAATAACAGAATTTAACAGTGGTGAATAAGAAACTGACGCATATATCTTCTGCAGAAAACAATTTAGCGCGTGTCGTCCTCTAACGGAAAAGATCCAAAATTTGTAATTAATTTCCCTTTCGCATTTTAAATAACAATTTATTTTAATTACTACTGTTCCGAGCGTACGGGTTCGTAATGGATTGAATGCACTCAGAACCGATGATAGCTTGACAAAGTTTCCCCCCCCCAAAGAAACGCGCTTAAAATTATACAACTTTCCACGAAAGTACTCGTACTGCTCTTCTCAATATGACAGAGAAACATCTGTAGGTACCACTTCAAACTGCTAATAATGTTAAATACAAAGCAATGTAAAGTGATCCAAAGAGCGAAGCTTCCACGGAGATCTCTTACTACTCCGAGTGCTCTCTCTAGTCTTATGTAGTTTTCTCTCGGCTACAGACAAATCTGTAGTACCTCCATCTCTCGAAATTTCGGGATGGCTTACATATAAGGGTTGGATACAGTTACATAGAGGGATCCGTTACAGTAATTCAATTACAGTTACATATGAAATTACCAAAATGTCGCCAAGTTCGACGAAATTTGGTGGCCATAAATATTAGTTGCAAAAACATCACGAGCTTAGCACTATCTCGCAAATTTGGAGAGATAGACATTTAACTCAGTGTTATATCGGCTTGCCTCTGTAACCTTATTTTTCCGCCACAGTTTTTTTTCCTTAACGCACTTCACTTATACAAGACATACTATAAATTTAAGCATAGTTTCACTAAAATTAGTACCATATATACAAAATTCGTAACAATATTTAAGAAGAAAATTTTCAAAAATAATTCGTTCATCTAAAGAATAATGTTTTATTATTAGATGTAAATACAGTAAAACCTGTCTTAGAGAGTACCTCCATAAACGACCATCACTGCGAGTAACTAGCATGTCTTAAATTTTATTTTAACTTATGTATGTGTTAACATCTACTTTCTAATGTGAGTACATCCGTAAAGAATCAAGACAACTAACGTTACCAGATGTTTGGGATTTCTAGTTATGTACGGGTTGTGAGTGCCCTGGAAAAGGAAAAAACTAAATGGAAAGTTTTTATAAAATAAGCTTTATTTAAAACCCATAAAAAAATTTATGAACAAAATGTTGAAATATAATTTATCATATTAATGGGAGCAAGAAATTAAATAGTTGTGTTTGCAAAATTCAACTACACATTTATATCATGAATAATAAAAACGTCTGGGCGCCCTTAATAAATTTATAATATTAATGATTTATAATTTTGACAATTCAATTCCATTATTAGGTTTTGTTATTCAGGAGTCTGCGTTATTATCATTCCCAATATAAATTGTCGATGAACTTTGCAAAGAAAATTATTTAATTTCTTTCTGTTGTTAATTAATCTATATGGCAAATTACTTTTGTCTTTTGAGTTTATTAATTTTTTGCAAATTTTTAATAAAAATTTATTTTGCTAAAATTTGTCTCTTGTTTTTAAATTTTTGCGCTTCCTTTTTTTTAAAGAGAAGTTTACCGTTTTAGTGTCAATGACACGTTAACAATCAAATTATTCGCTTAACATTTTTCAGCAATGAATACAACAATTCTGTTACGTCAAATGACCTACAATATCACGTGCTGTTGCCACAAAATGAGAAATTACATTAAATTCTCATATAAAATTCCATTGAAAAGATTTTGTCCCTGTCTATTTGATGGTGCAAATAAAAAAAAAAGACAATCTGAAAGGTTTCAGATTTTAAATTGACGTCCAAAGGGGCGTTTTCTTAACATTTGTGCGTTACCTTTATTTATTAAATATCATGTTCTTCGCGCTTAAACCTTTAAAATTCAATTCAACAGCAATATCGCAAAATAATTTTAAACTGAGCATATCTTTAGAGTTTCCGATACACAGTCTCACACACTACAGATAAAAATGTTTTTTCTGTACAATGTTGCCATCACTCGCTTTGAAATCCTTGAGTTCGTTAATCAAAAATTCATTAAAGTTTAACAAAACATGAGAGCGACAATAAAACAAATTCCACATTTCAAATTTGGGCTTCCAAATACTCATATTCGCCGCAGGATTAAGTCATTCAAAATTCGACGGTTCTTTATCACAATGCGAGAAACATACATACATTTATACATATTCTTCATTATTTAATTTCTTTAAATATAATAAAGGGCTGTAATATTTGGCAGCAACGGTTTGAAAAGTAAATCGACATTTAATGTTTCCGACGAAAAACCAAAACAATAGTCCTTCAGGGACAAAGCCCCTATGGATTAAAACAAAATCTGAAAGGTTTTAGATTTTAAATTACATCAAAAGCGGCGTTTGTGTGTTACCTTTATTTATTAAATATCATGTTCTTCCCACTTAAAACATAAAATTTAGTTCAAGAGCAATATCGCAAAATAATTTTAAACAGCATATCTTTAGAATTTCCGATACACAGTCTCACGCGCTGTAGATAAAAATGTTTTTTCTGTATAACGTTGCCATGGCTTGCTCTGAAATCCTTGAGTTTATTAATCAAAAATTCATTAAAGTTTCACAAAGTATGAAATCGATAATGAAACTATTTCCAAATTTCAAAAATGGGCTTCCAGATGCCCATATTCGCAGTAGAATTACGTCATTCGGAATTGGATGGCTCTAGGTTCCGTTGATTTATCACAATGCGAGAAACATGCATACATTTATGCAGATTCTTCATTATTTAACTTCTTCAAATATAATTCAGGGCAATAATATTTGGTGGCAACAATCTGAAAAGTGAAACTGACATTCAGAGTGATTCGACGCAAAATCGCAAAACGAAAACAATAGTCCCTCAGGGACAAAGACCCTTTGGACTAATTATGAAATTTTTTATGTGTTTGTTAAACGAAGACATGTGCGAAAAATCATTTCGACATTAAATTTAAAAGTCTCCAGTTTAAATTTTGAAGTAAAATTGCTTTACCACATAGTGTTGTCATATATAAATAGTGTGTGTGCAAAATGAAAAGCGATACCATACCAGGAAGTAGTTTGAAAATTGATAGCAAGATTTCGACCGTAGTGACGAAAGCCATAAATGAACTAAATAGAAATTTATAAATAGTACATGACTCTTAAAGACGTGGCTATAAAAATAGAAGAACAAACTATCAGTTTATAGAAGGAATGGGAACGCGAAGCTTTGATAACATTTTTATAGAGATGCAGGTATTTTAAGATAAAATTAGGTAATTTTTAAGATCTTAATGGGTTATATTCCCTTATATATAATACATATATGGATTATGTAAATTTTATTAATAAATTCACATTTTTCATCATCTACATCTTCACAGTAAACCTATTGAATAAAATAGTCTACTTTTAATATAATGGAATAAAATAGTCTGCCAATACTTTGAATACTTTTGTTGATCGAGTAAATAATCGAGCAATGTAGAGTAAAAAGTTTTTGTTTTGGAAAAAAGGGTACACTAAAACGCTTTTGATGACTAAAATGTAGACTAAAAAGCTTTTGCTTTTTGTCTTTTCCTTTTTAGTCTACATTGTTTCTGCATATTAACTTTCTGTTTGTTACATTAACTTAGAAACTTTAAAATCTTTTTAACACTGAAATTAAGTTTTCATTGCGTGTTCTGTATTAGCTTTCCTAAAATGTTGCAGCTCTAAATACATATCGTCTGGTTTTTTTTTATCTGTGTTCATTCTCTTGAGGTTTAACTGTATACTTCATAGACGCATCTGATTTTATAACAATCATAACAAAAAGAACCTGATAATTTTAGCTGCAGAGAAAAGGAAAATGTGTTTTTTGACCAACAGTATCGGGTAACGGAAGATTTAGGATCTTACTTTTTCCTGTCATATGACTCATGTTACCTTAGTGCGAAATTTAAAAGTCTGCCTAATTTGACTGTTACATATTAAGCCATACCGGCAAGGAATACTGTAAATATCCAAGGAGTTCGTATCTGAAATTGGGGTCTTTAAGTATTAAACTGAGAATTTTAACGGTAGAAGAAACAGACACGAAAGTTAAACTATATAATAAACTGTACAATACGCGCAATTTTATAATTAACTAACGGAAAGAAAAGAATGACTATATTATACTACTACTACTTATAATCGTTCAAAATCAGATAATAACTTGTTATCAGAAGTTTAACTTTCATGTCGTTTTCTCCTACCAATAAAAATTGTAGTTCGGCACTTAAAAATCAGCTGCCCAGACGGTATAAGGGTTATAGGAGCCTACTACAGTACCGAATGGCCCGAGTAGGGGCACTCTAATTATGTCGTAAGCCGCAAACCCTCGGCGCCCCCCCCCGCTGGTGCTCTCCCTCAAAACTGGAGTGGAAGTAGAAGTCCAAACTCCTTGAGGTTCACTCTTCCATAAAATATATGAACAAAACAACAACAACTTAAAAATCTCATTCTAGGTAAGAATTTCTGGAGTATTTACTGTGTTCCTTAATATAAATTAGTCAAACCAAGAAAGCTTGAAATTTCGCATTAAAGTGAATGAGTCTTATGTTACGAAACAAGAACTTATAAATCTTGCATTGCCCAACACTGCTGGTCAAAAGATCTCATTTTCAATGTCTCAGCAGTTAAAATTTTTCAAAAATTATTTTCCGTCGGAAAACAAGATTTTCTAGAAATGTTTCCTGTTCATAAAAATCTTTCAGTTTTGGGTAATCGTCCCGCTTCTACGTCTTAACCTTCAGCTTTTAATGAAAACATGTCATAATTATATCATGTCATAATTACATATATGAAATATATTATATTTTCATATCTTGTAAGCAGATGGCGTTAGCGGCTTCGTTTCCTCTTTCTTTTTCTCTATTGCTATGACGTGAACACGTGCTTTCCCTTCGTCTTGTTCATTTAGTAACGTAGAAGAAGTTTCTATTAATATTCGAAATTATAGTCTTCCGAATTTATAGAACTTAGCCAATTCTTGTTGCTATAATATGTTTAACTTTTTATTTTTTCTAAGCTTTTGGTTTATTGTAAAAATAAAAAATAATTGAAAAGTAAAATTCAAATAGTTACTTGATAAAGAGTTTATAGACTACAATGCCATAGCTTGGCCTTAACCTAATAGAGTAGCTACACAACGGTCAAGGCAAGCTATCGCCAGGTCAAGAATAAAGATCTTATAGACAACTGAATAAACAATAAATCGATGTTTATATGAATTATAGTTTGTAAGTTACATCTAGTATTCGTTACCGTTCGAACAAACACAATAACTGTCTCAAAAGCAGCTAAGAATTTACATTTCTTATCATTAAAATTATCTAGAAATACTTCATTTCTGTAATCCTGAAATTTGCTCCTCTCGTGGTCGGCAAGCACTCTAAGAGGAATATCCGCAAACAATAAGAAATTCCCTCAAGCAGGAACTAATCACAATAAGCCTGAGCATAAGTTGCAATTAAAAAATTGCAAAATTTAAGTTTCCTCTTGTGTGACAATATTTTCATAAAATTCCTCAATTGGCAGAATTACTGCAACAAAAGCTATCTAGAATAAGAAAGAAAAAAACTTTAACTATTAAGAAATTAATATAGGAGTCACAAATTAATGACATTCTGATTAAAATTATTGATGTATATAGAGAACATCAGGTTTTTAGGAGCTGGAAGCACGAAAAATCAACTATTCCTTTTCTGGTATTCGAATCCTAAAACTTCTAGCCGCTAATTAGATGTAATAATCACTTACACTGCCAGAGCATGCACAGGGGAATGTAATAATCATATATATTTTTATTATCTAAGGAACGAAATTGCTAGATTTGTTCATAACAGTATTAAAGTACTAAAAATTTACAAAACAATATTAAATCTAGAGATAATATCTTAAAGAGATCAATAGACTAGCCATTTAAAGAATTTAATTAAGGAATAACATTTCTTCCCAATGCATAGTTCCTAATTCTAAGGAATACATACTGTATTACAATTTAAAATCAAATGTATATGTGCACAAATACAAATGTATATATTTCTTTTGTTGTCGTTAAACTGTTTTTATATCGCCGAACATTCTTGAACAATTAGAACGACGATCCAGAAATGTTTTTCAAGCACACAATTTCATGCTCGTATTCCATCCGAGCAGCTGATGAAGATGAATTGCTGTTTTCTTAGACTTGGAAGGAACTGGCAGAATTCCAGAAAATTCCGTAATATTTGCGATAGCCTTAATTTTGATGATTTCGTTCACTCCTCCTGATATTTAGATGTTAAGAAAATTTAGTTTTCTTAAGCGCATCGTCTGCCCCAGTTATTAAGAACGTCTCAGTATTAAAAAACCGATTCTTTTATCGCAAGTATACTTTTTTACTATTAAAGCATTTTCTATATTTTACTAGTATTATTATAAAGAAAGTGGATAGACTTTGAAAATTTATATAAACTAAATCTTATCCACGTTCTTTCAGGTTAATTTCTTTCTGCACTTATGCACTGATTCAGTGTTTATAGCACTTAGAAAGTTCCACTTTTGTTAGAAATATATATAACATTCCTTGAGAATGGTCTAGATAAATTTTATAGAAGGGAAATAGTAACTTATAAATTTGTGCTTTAGCCTAGATAAATCTCAAAAGTAAGATGGACGAACGATTATCTCAAGTTTCTTTTCCATAAACATTATTGCATCTTCAAGACATTGTGACCTGATGTATTGTTGTAGTACAACGACTCATTCTATCTTTCGACCGCTGAAGTCTTTTCCGATAAATGTTCTCTTTTGACAACCAAAGACTGTATTTTATTCCGCACAGTGTGTTCCCACTGCTTGGTTTGAAATCGTTGAGTTTCGAAGTTAAAAACTCAAGTGAAGTTTAAAAAATGTGAAACAGATAATAAAACAAAATTGAAATTCAGAAAAAAATAAATAATGAAGAATCTGCATCATTGTATGATTGTTTCTCGCATTGTGATAAAACAACGGTACCTAGAGCCATCTAATTTTGAATAACGTACGTCTCCATCTGAATATGTGCATCTGTAAACCCAAATTTAAAATTTGGAATTTATTTTATTATCTGTTTCATGTTTTGTAAAGTATTTATAAGTTTTTTATTAAGAAACTGAATGATTTCAAAGCGAGCAATGGCAACACTGTAAAAAAAGTATTTCCATTTATATTTTGAGATCAATGGGTAGCAGTAGTTCTATACAGGGTATTTTTAATGGATTATGCGACTGAATATTTCTTTAACAGTTTTACTCCCGAGACACCAGTTAAAAAAACGAATAAAGTAAAGCTCTAAAGAACAATAATTAAGAACGCTATCCTAATCGTACTTTTACACGACACATAAAAGAAGAAAAGGTATATCACGATATATCGGTGTCCACCGAAAACATCGCGGAAGAAGCTTTATGAGAGAAGAAGAAAGAAGTAAACATCACCACTCTAAAATGTAATGCTATAAAATGTCACTGTAGAAAGATATAAATACAGCAAAATTTATGAAACAGTGAACTTTTAGCATAATATTATTTAATCAAAATTAGTATAGGCTGTATTTTATATATTATTATAAGCACAGCATACAGTAAACAACGTGTATTTCTGTATGTAATTGTGTAATTTGTTTGTAATGTGTAATTTTGCTCTTTATTTAAGCCTGTTGTATCAAAAACTATGTTTTATCTAACTATGTTTATTGTAAATACAGCAGGGCTTAATTTCTAAAATTAGAAGTGCCGGAGCCGTACGGAAGACTGTCAGGAAAAGAAGAAAAAAAATAATTAACTAAATACAATAGCTAGCAAAATAATTAGTAATTAAACAGTTAAATAATTAATTATTAAAATTAAATAATTAATAATTAGAATAATTAAACAATTAATATTAAAATTTAAAAAGATATAAATAAAAATATAATAAGTTGTTAAATAAATACTAAATAATTAAATATTAAAATAAGGTTTTGGGCCTTGACTTATTTCTGGTTTCGGCTGAAATTAAAATTTTAGGGAAAAAGTAAGAAAAGCTCAACCGGTTTCCGGTTTAATTTAAACTCTGAATATAATGTACTACTTCAAAGAAGGTTCAGTTCACCAATTAAAGAAAATGTTAAACTGGTCAAAGCGTCACTACGGAAAATATAGAGAATACTATAAACAGTAGATATGGGGAAAAAAAGAATATGGGGAAAATCTTAATCTTAAATCTTAATCTTATACCTGTAGGTATGAAAAGAAAAACGGAAGAGTCCAACATTTTCTGACCACTTTCACATCTCAATGTAACTCTAAATATCAAACAGAATATGACAGGAGAACAAATTTTTACCGAATCCGAAGGTTAGCTGAAAAAAAGTAACAAGTGATAAATTTCATCCGTCTTCATCGGCCCAAAAAGTCTGCAGGTCTCTTCCGTCGTAAGAAACTAGTGTTGAAACGAAAAATTTTCTCCCTGTCATAAATTCGTGATACTTTCTGGAGAATAAGCCATTCACATATAGGTTTCTCTTTCCTTAAAAGTGTAGACCTCCAGCCAACGGTTTCTTTCCCAAGGAAAGGTTAGCAAGCATTCAGAAGTTAGAATTGATTAATATTGTTGCGAAAAATTCGGCGGTTGCGCCTGTATGTAAGCTTTCCGGCATAGCACTAGGGTTGCCGTAAAATAGTGTATGGTAGGGTTGCCAGATTGGCGACTTTATCGCCCATTTGGCGACCAAATAGGCGATATCCCATGGCCCAATCGGGAAGCTTCTAGAATAACTTCCTGTCGAGATATTTCTCGAAACGTGTGGAACCTAAGGAAAAGCTATATAAACCCGTGCGTTTCTGAGAGCCGGCGTTGTGAGAGTTGTGAGAATTGTGAGAATAGCTGCTTACTGTGAGTGCTAAGCTACGCGAGAGTTTTGTGAACGGAAAGCGATCGAGATAGTGCTTTGCCGTGAGGCTACCTTTACAGTATAGCTTGACAGTGTATTGGTGATTGTTCCAAGGGGTTTATTATAAGTCTAGTGTTGCCGTGAAGCTACCTTTACAGTTACAGCCTGAAGCTGTGTGGCTGATTGTTTCAGCGTATTTATTGTAGATTTTCGACGCTTTTAAAGGTAATTTTGTAACTGTGCTGTAAATAGTGATTCCTGTAAATAAATTGTGCTTTTTATTGTTAAGCCTCGTGTTTTCATCGGATACTCTCAAATCTACGAACCCGTATAACGCAACAACTCTCCCAACGCCGGCTCTCAGAAACGCACGGGTTTATATAGCTTTTCCTTAGGTTCCACACGTTTCGAGAAATATCTCGACAGGAAGTTATTCTAAAAGCTTCCCGATTGGACCATGGGATATCGCCAATTTGGTCGCCAAATGGGCGATAAAGTCGTCAATCTGGCAACCCTACCATACACTATTTTATGGCAACCCTAGTGCTATGCCGGAAAGCTTACATACAGGCGCAACAGCCGAATTTTTCGCAACAATATAATTTTATCATTAAAAATAAAATTTTCGAGATCAGATTTCTACTGAAATTGTTCAGTTACATTAAAAATGTGTCGAAACCTACTGATTTAGGGCTCCAGTGCGCTCAGGTTAGAGTTTTGATTTATCCCCGAAACTAATAAGAAGCACCGGAGCCGAGCTGAGCTCTGAAATGCAATGAGCGAGTGCCTTAAAAGACCAAATCTGTTTGTAACTATTACGTTTTAAACCTTATTTAACATATGTATGTGTAAACGTCAACTTTTTAATGTGAGCACATCCATAAAGAATCAACATAGCTATCGTTACCAGATGTTTGGAATTCCTAGTTACGTACGGGCTGTGAGTGCCCCGAAAAAAAAATAAAAAATAAATAAATAAAGAGAAAGGTTTTATAAAACAAGCTTTAAAAACGAATTAAAGAGCTAATGAACAAGACGTTGAGAAATAATTTATAGTATTAATTGTTCATTAAAGAGAATGAATCTTGTATTAGGGAAAAATAAACTCATAAATTCGAATGAATTGGCCAACACTGCTGATCGAAAAGTCCCATTTCCCATGTCTCAGCAGCCAAATTATTCAAAAAATATTTTCCGTTGGAAAAACAAGATATCCTAAAATGTTTCATGCTCATAAAGTTCTTTCAGTTATGGGTAATAGTCCAGATTCTATGTCTTAACCTTCAGCTTTTAATAAAAACATTTAACAAATATTTTCATATATTATAAACAGATGGCGCTAGTGGCTTCATTTCCTCTTTCCTGTTGTCTTTAGGTATCGCGTGAGCACGTTTGCACGTTTTCCCTTCGTCATTTTCATTTCCGTAGCTGGGCAAGAAGGCTCTATTAATCTTCGAAATTGTAGTCTTCCAAATTTACGGAATTTACGCTGATTCTTGCTGCTATAATATTTTTTATTTTTAAATTTTTTTTTGTAAGCTCTTGGTTTATTGTAGAAATAAAAAATAATTGAAAAGTAAATTCTAATAGTTACTTGATAATTAGTTTATAGAATACAACGCTATAACTTGACCTTAGCCTAATAGAATAGGTTAAGTTCCACAAATGTCAAGACAAGCTCTAGGCAGGTCAGGAATAAATATCTTACAAACAACTAAATAAACAATAAATGAAAGTTTATATGAATCACAGTTTGTGAGTTATAACTCGAAATAATCTGCAATGTTTTAAAAAATTCTAATATTCTAGTATTTACATAGGCATTATGTGTAATATCTGGGCATTTTTGCTCTTTAAACAAAGTATCGCAAGAAGAAGTAGGTAAGTGCTCTCTTTAGACAAAGTATTATTTACTTACCACCAGTTAAGTTGCTGCCTGTTAGATGATTATCAACATTTGTACTGAATTGGTGGAGCATTCTGTTGTCGATAGGCAAAGCCAAAAATACCTATGGAATATTAATATTTGTAGCGGAATTTGTAAAGTTACTCCGGAAGTTTGATATTTTTGACCTGTGGTTATTAAGGAGACTCTGTCAAGGCTTTGACTGTGCCGACTGAAGACAAAGTATTAAAAAAGGTCATTATAAGGCTATTATTTTAAAAACGTTCATTCCTCAGGAATACAATCCTATTTCGAAAAAATAATGAAAGACTGCCATTAAAAACCTTTCATTCAAAATATGTAAAAAAATTAAAGTTGCGCAAAACAAAATTTATGCCTTACTATTTAAAAAAAATGTTTAAATATTATATAACCTACTTTTGCACCAAGAAAGGATATAATTTTATTTTTAATTTTATTTATATAGATTTCACTCAATTTTATTTTTTCATAAGAAGTAAAACATGGTCATTAAATGAACTTTACAAAAATGTACTCAATAAAAAACATAAAAAATTTAATTTTTTCATAAGAAATCTTTAATTAACTTAATTTACTTGTTGCAACACGGTAGGTCTGAATGACACTTTCAATCCTACTTCAGCACTTTTTTCACGCAAAGACATTTCATATTTTCCCACTTTGTTTTGCACATACACTTGATGAAGCCTTGGTCTCTTCCACTGGACTGAGCAATTGCAAATGAGCGAGAGGAATGTCGTGATCGGGAATATCTTCAATTCCAAACAAGTTCTTATGGTTTAAAGCAGGGCTTCTTAAGCTTTTTTCGTCGTGACCGGATTCTATCATTGAGATTTTTTTCGCGACCCCAGGACCCCATAATATTTACGAAAATTTTTGTGGGACCCCCCATAAGCATTGCACAAATCTGACACACACGTGAGTGAAACTGTAAATGTTTTCACTTGTACTGTAATATACTGTTGCGTGAATACGGGTTCGTTATGGATTGAATGCACAAGTCATAAAAAGTTAACAAAAATTTATTCTTTCCACAAGAAATAAATCAAAATGCTGAAATACACAGTCCAGTCACATTAATGTGACCACCACGTACTTTCCATGTCAGAGTTAAATAACCAATCACAGAAGGCAGGTGGCAGCACAGTGCAGTTGAGCGTATATAAAGGGTGTGTGAGGGCTTCGGAAAACATTTCAATCGTTGGCGTAATGCAGAAACGAAGCGATTTATCCGACTTCCAAAAGGGCATGATCATTGGCTTTCGGGCCAAGGGTGGAAGCATTTCCGAAACGGCTGAGTTTGTGAACTGTTCGCGTGCCGCCGTGGTAAAAGTGTACCGTGCATGGCAAAATGGGACTGTCCAAAATCAGCGACGTGGCAAATGTGGTGCACCACGGGCCATAGATGACAGAGGCGAACGACGGTTGCGGAGATGCGTTTGGGCAGATAGACGGGCTACCGTTGAGCAACTGACCACCAAAATGAACCAAGGGGCTACCAAAAGTGTCTCCCAAAGTACTATTCAGCGAACATTGCTGCGTCTGGGCCTCCGAAGCAGACGCCTGGTTCGTGCACCTATGCTGACTGCTGTTCATCGACGGCGAAGGCTAGAATTTGCACGCCAGTACAGCAGCTGGACGTCCACTGAGTGGCGACAGGTTGCGTTTTCGGATGAATCGCGTTTTATGCTCCATCGGACAGATGGACGTTGGCGTATAAGGCGTGAAACCTCTGAAAGGAACCACCCTGCAACCATTGCCGGAACGGTCCAAGCTGGAGGCGGGAGCATTATGGTCTGGGGAATGTTTTCCTGGCATTCTCTAGGTTCACTGATCATTGTGGAAGGCACAATGGATCAATACAAGTACGCATCTGTCCTTGCGGACCATGTTCACCCCTACATGCGCATTGTTTTTCCTCAGGATGATGGCATCTTCCAGCAGGACAATGCGAGGTGCCATACAGCTGCCAGTGTACGTGCGTGGTTCGAAGAGCACCAGGATGAGTTTACCGTCCTCCCCTGGCCAGCAAACTCACCTGACTTAAACCCAATCGAGCATCTGTGGGACCATCTCGATCGAGTTGTTCGCGCCATGGATCCTCAACCGCGTAATCTAGCGCAGCTGGCCACGGCATTAGAGTCGGCATGGCTCAACATCCCAGAGAACACCTTCAGGGACCTATGTGACTCTCTTCCTGCACGTCTCGCAGCAGTCCGCTCTGCGAAAGGTGGTTATTCTGGCTTTTGACAGATGGTCACATTAATGTGACTGGACTGTGTATTTCTTCAGAGATATTCGCACAATATCACAATATCTCAAACGTTTAGCAAAAAACTCAGTTCAAAACAGATAAAATAATTCTGTCTCACAGCGAAATCGCTACAAAACAAACAGCAGTTCGCTTTTTACAGCTACAACTACAACTGAGATGGGGTGTTTCAATTCGGATTTTATAAGCTTTTTAATTATCACTTGAACAATCTCGATTTTTCTAGATTTTTCTGGATGGCAACAGTAATTACGAGATATTTATTTATTAAACATTAAATGCACGCTCTCTTTTATTTTTATTTTTTTCGACGTAGCTTTCTCTTCAAAAATTGTCTGCGTTGCACGGGAAATATAAAGCAATTTTAATTACAGTTCTAAATAAATAGCCGAATAAATATGAAATCCGTAACAATACAATTGCAGTATTGGTCATTAACTTTAATTTCTAATTTTAAGACATAGAACAATGTAAAAATTTTAAATACGTAACAGACGAAATGACAGCGTCACATGCAAAGCAAGTAAAACGAACGTTTATATTATAAAAAGAATGCTCCGAAACCTTTTCTGTTTTCTTCACCTTTATTGTCTTATCTTTATCTATTTTCAGATACATTGTGTAAAAATATTTGGTAATTGTAAAATTATTGTGATAAGTTAAAGAAATATCAAAACTGCTAAAATTTTTGGCTACCCACAGTTTAAGAAACTCTGGTATAATGTGAATTGCGGTGTCGCGTATATTTATTTTAAAATTCCCTCAGAAGTTCCAAGTCGGTAGAACCGTCTTCTGTCACACTCATTACAACTGCCAAAATATTACCTGAATCATTTCGGCTCTTGTTGACGTCAGGAATTCTCACAAGTAGTTCCCAAAGAAGCAGAAGGAAACTTTTTTTTTCGAATACGTTTTCACTTTTTTGGCTTGCACTTTCAGACTAGTTTTAGAATTAATTTTCTTTCTGATACCATTTGAAACTAAAAATGCACTAAATATACATTTCATCATCTGCACTAGCATGGACACAGAAACTATGAATTTTTTATGACACTTTGCGCATGCTTGTGCGTTACTGTTTACCTTTAAACACTCTCAACAGGTAGCAGGAACGAAGTACGTCATCATCATGTGGGTTCAATCCTACATCGACTGTAATCTCACCTATGTTTTTTTAAACAAGCTCGTTTTCTTGCATAAGCTGATTTGTTTCATCTTTTCGCATCATTTGAATGTTTGCTACTTTTTTTCTAGCTCCTCCTTTATATTTACGTCTTTTAGAACATCTTCGGGCAGAAAAGAAGATGTAGGACATACTCTAGTTTTTGCAGCCAACGTTTGACTCCAGAATGATAAGTTCTCTTTTTAATAAATTGAAAGAACCGCAGTCGTTCTCTGCTTAGTTAGATTTGTCCTTCAGCGTCCATGTCCTAAGCTTATTTTCAATACCTTGATTAACGCTTTCGAGAACAAGCAAAACAGCAAATAAAAATCTACAAGCGGTAATCAACTACTGTCAGAAGAAATATTCTCTAATACGACGGAATATCCCCGCATAGGAAGAAAACCAAGAGAGTCCTACTTAGAGCTCTGAGCAAAAAAAATAGACAAGACACACTAAACCAATGTGTCAATTAAGCGGGCACACACATCGGACCTCTCAGCCCAAGCCTAACTTAGCAACAACCTGCCTATATTTCTTAAAAATGTTACTTTTGTAATTAATATACATGTCTAGGACTCTAAAGACAGGAAGACTAATATCGAGTCAGTAAAATCTTCAACTGCAGTATGTTTTTTCTACACTTACTAATTGTATATTTAAATTACAAGTTTGTAATAAGTAGGTTCAAGCAAGTGCAAGTCAACTTATGTTATCACCTCAGGTTTGTTAATGATATTGTTCTTGGCATGGCATTTTTGCCTTTTTAACAATAATAAATATTTAACATTTTATGTAAATACTAGGAAACAGATATTTGTATTTATGTGATCAACTGTATGTTTGAATCTCCTCCTAGCAATCAGCATTAAGTGCTCAATTATGTTTTCTATAAATTATGTGCATGTACTAAGATGATATAAGTAATATGGAATTAATTTATATTTTCTTAGTGATAATAAAAGCTCAGCATTATGTATTCAAGTTTTAGAATTCAGATATCAGTTTTACTGAGTATAGTATTGTTACGGAATTCACATTTATTTGGCTATTTATTTAGAATTCTAATTAAAATTGCTTTATATTTCCCGTGCAACGCAGACGAATTTTGAAGAGAAAGCTACGTCAAAAAAATAAATAAATAAATAAAAGAGCGCGTGCATTTAATGTTTAATAAATAAATATCTCGTAATTACTGTTGCCATCCAGAAAAATCGAGATTATTCTAGTGATAATTAATAAGCTTATAAAAGCCGCATTGAAACACCTCATCTCAGTTGTTGTTGTTAGTTGTACCTGTAAAAAGCGAACTGCTGTTTGTTTACTTAATGCTGTTAATTGATTGTAGCGATTTCGCTGTGAGGTAGAATTATTTTATCTGTTTTGAACTGAGTTTTTGCTAAACGTTTGAGATACTGTGATATTGTGCGAATATCTGTGAAGAAATATTTCAGAATTTTGATTTATTTCTTGTGGAAAGAATAAATTTTTTTTAACTTTTTACGACTTGTGCATTCAATCCATAACGAACCCGTACGCACGCAACAGTATTATGCCGTACTTTTCTGCTTATGTTAACTTTTGTTTATTTTAATGTACTCAAGTGTGTATTTATTACTTCTCTGGATTTCTTCGCAAGGATATAGACTATTTAGCATTACTTAATGATAAGTTTTATGTATTATATTTATCAGTTTTAGTTTTCACGTATTATATATGCATTATTTAATTGTTATGTATGCAGTTATTAGCATTATTTAAGTGTCATGTATGCAGCTTTCTGTATTTCTGCACCCAGTATCATGTTTTTTAACTTTATTATTCAGTTTAATACTTATGTATTATCCTATCTGCAAGTAATACGAAAGAAATTGGCGGATACAGGGTTCAGTTTGTAAAACAACTCTAGCGTAAGTTTGCGCAAAAAAACTAAATTATGCAAGAATTTGTTAGCATAGTGATAACAAGCACACTATCATTTAAATGTTTTACATAAGAGCCAGGCACATGGAAAGTAATGCGCTAGTTTATGTTTCGGTGCTAGGATCTTTTGTTTTAAATCTATTCTAAATTCATTTTTCAGGCAGGTCCTCCTTTCCTTACTTTCAAATTTCTGTTTTATTCTAACAGCGATTCTTAACAATCTTTCGATTGCTTCTTTGGTTAATTTTAAGTAGTTCTTAACAGAATACTCTTTCCTCGAACAACAACATCCAAGCTTACATATAGACTTTGTGAGGCTCTTAGCCGTCTGTTCGGCTGTGTTCCCGGGGCAGGGTGGAGCAGAGAGTAGATGCTTTCTGCCAGGAAGGCTGTGAGGCTGAGGCCAGGTCAGTGGTCTTCCTTGGTGGCACTCACTCATTCACTACCCTGCTGCTTTGTGAATGGCAAGGCTTCCCATGGACGATTTTCAGTGCTGGGCGATAATTCTTTAAATGGTCACCCCGTTATTGGAAAATTCCATACCATTGTCAGACTGCAATATAGATGATGCCTCAAACAACAAGAATACATCCACGAGTATGTAGGCTAGTTCTTCTGCTCTTTTTGACATGAGAGCCTTCAGAATCTTAACTTTTGTCAGATGATCTTGATACACCATAATAAATTCGTATTCTGTATTTGACTAAGACAGGAAATCAATAAGAACTACCTGACAATGGGAACTGAATTAAAAATAAATCATAGTTTTCACAATAACGCACGTTTTAATACCTTTTTGTTTTTTCTGCCAAGGATTACAAAGGTCGGATGTATAGCTCAATATCATTAAGTGTAACGTTTTTGTATTTGATTGAAAGTTTTTCAACATTATGTCACGTCCTCCGTCTCTAATAGACAAATGAGTTTTATGAAGTACGTGCAATAACTCACTGTCCGTGATGTAATACTGTATGGTACTGACGCCCAAAGCTGTATGTAAGTAAAGCGTCGGCACTTCCATACTATAACATGACGCCAAATTGCAGCGCCAATCCACTGCAGTGGTGGCGATGTAAACTAAATCTCTTCCCCTCCTCCTTTCCCCTGCAGTGACGTCATGGAGGTTGGAAGTAAGATGGAGAGGCCGCAATGAGTTTTGACACGATTGGATGTAAATATTTTGCAATTGCGTCGTAATTATATATATAAATGTATATATTTTCTATTTGTACAGTATTTCAGAGTCCTAAGTATACGAAAAAAATACATTTTTAAGCAAAGTTTATTGTTATTAACATTAAAATTATGCATTATTTCTTCTCCACTTACAGAGCTTCTACCTAAAATACTTTCTCAAATATG
>KK113757.1:38460-67194 GCA_000611955.2 Stegodyphus mimosarum
CACGATTGGAGTAAATATTTTGCAATTGCGTCGTAATTATATATATAAATGTATATATTTTCTATTTGTACAGTATTTCAGAGTCCTAAGTATACGAAAAAAATACATTTTTAAGCAAAGTTTATTGTTATTAACATTAAAATTATGCATTATTTCTTCTCCACTTACAGAGCTTCTACCTAAAATACTTTCTCAAATATGTCATGATTTTTTTAGCTTCTGAGGAATCTTTGAAATGAAAAAAATCTAAGTCAATTTGTAATTAATGCTCAATTCGGTCCATTTTGGAATTGTACTGTGTTGGTTATTGGGTCTGTACTGGATGGATTAATGGAATTGTATTGGGTTGACTATTGGAATTATATTGGGTTGGTTTTTGTGTTCGTATTAGGTTTAGTTTAATGTTTGTTTCGTTCGGGAAGTTATTATATTATTAAGCAAGATCCCTTTGGACGTAATCTAAAATCTGAATCCTTTCAGATTTTTTTTAATAGTGAAATACATTAAATAGTACATAACTTTCTCTGAATATTTCTGAAAGGGAATAAAAAACAAGATTTTTTAAAGTATTATTTAAAACTTGTACCTGCGTTATTATAAAATATAGCGGAATAATTCTTTTAATTATCAGATTTTTTTACTTTAATTTCAACAATACATATCCTAAAACTCGTCTTTATTACTTCCGTAAAGCTCTTATACTTTATTACTTCCTTAAGTACGCAATGTCTCAAGGAAACGTGTAGAAATGTATTCCATCAGATTTCGACGAAATCTTACTCTTGCAATCCTTAATCCGCAGTATCGATACGCCATTAGAGAAAATTTAAAAAACAAAGTTGGTTCTGGAAAGAGCCTTTTGTAATTAAAAAGTACAAAATTAATAAGTTATAAATAACACAACCAAAGAATGTTAGAAGCTAACAAGATTTCGGTAGAATCAAATAAACAACCAAATAAAAACAACCAATGACTGAAAAGAAAAGGAGCATGCGCAGTTTTACTGATTGTGTTTCCACATCGCCACCGCTACGAGCGCTGCGGTCGTTACGAAGCGCAATTTCTCCCATTGAAGTGTCGACGCTTTACTTACATACAGCTTTGATATGTGAAATGTTTAATCGTTTCATCCATTGTCGGTTAGTTTTCGGCATTCTATAAAATGACTCTATAATATCGGATTTCATACTTTGCCAGTAACATATATATACTATATAATTTTATAAAATAGATTAATTAATGACCGTTAATAGCTAATTACACGAGTTTCAAAATTCTGTTGAATGTTATGCGTAGTATTCATTTTATACTTATTTTCGGTTTTTGAATCCTTAATTTTCCTTTTCCAGTAAGAATGTAGTACTTAAATTTAAAATATGAAATGCACAGGTAAAATTATTTCTCATTCCGTCCTGATCTCATAGATCATTATAACGAACATGCATTTAAAATTTCTGAAGTCGAGAAGCACATGTCTCCAGTGTTATTATCATGCAGTGATTTATAGGTGCTTTTATTACCACGATATTTTTATAACTGTGTTTTAAGACTACGAAGTTTTTGCATCGACTAATTTTCTGTCTGAGGATTTATACAATAATATTGTTGCGTGCGTACGGGTTCATAATGAACTGAATGCACAAGTCGTTAAAAAAGTTAATGAAATTTATTCTTTTCACAATAAATAAAACAAACGCTGAAATACTTTCTCAGAGATATCCGTACAGTATCACAATATCACAACCATTAAACAGAACTCAATTCAATGCAGAGAAAGTTAATCTAATCTCACAGCGAATTCGCTACAATCAATAACAACATTAAGTAAACAAACAGTTCTTTTAAAAGAACAGCAACTGAGCTGAGGTGCTTTAATTCGGCTTTTATAAGCTTTTTAATTATTCACGAGAACATTCTGGTAAAATTTATTTTCTCGATGGCAACAGAAATTTCGAGATATTTATTTATTAAATATTAAATGCACGCGCTCTTGTATTTTTACTTTTCCGGCGTAGCTTTCTGTTCAAACATCGTCTGCGTTGCACGGGAAAATAAAACAATTTTAATTACAATTCTAAACAAAAAGCTAAATAAATGCAAAATCCGTAACAATATGTTAGAATTGCAGTGTTTTCTTCTAGCTTTCATTTCTCCCACTATGACGGCGTTTCTCGCTTGCATTGTTTTCTCCGGAAATTTTCGCCTGAGGTGTTTTCACCTGTAACCAAAATATCTTGCATTCTGAAGAAATTAAATTATTATTTATATAATTTAAAGTATTAAAAATGTAACTTTTTAAAAAAATACATTCGATATGTAAAAGAAGTCTATAATAACTTCTCTCCACTATTTCATTTATGTATATATTCTTTTCAAACTATGTTCTTTAGCATCTCTTTTTATTCCTTAAATAAAGTTAACAAGAGTTTATAATAAAAGAAGCCATTTTCTGTTCTTTAAAAAAATTTTAAAATGTATACCAGAAAATGGAAGAGAAATGATTTCCGGAATGGAAAACGAAAGATAGAAAACATTTTATTGACTTTCATTTAAACTAAAATCAGGTGATTTTTTTTTTTCATTTCTTTAATTTTCCAAAAGGATGAACCAGTTTTTGTCTTCAAAATGGAAAACAAAGTGTTTTTCTTTTATTTCTGACTTACTTCTTTTCCTAGTAAAAAAAAACTTGCTTCTTCAAATGTTTATTAAATGATTTGTAATAGATAGCATCTAATTTTCAAACAGCGCAGCAAAAATTAAAAATACTATATTTAAGGTTATTGATGCAAAGTTTAATTTAAAAACTTTGCAAAAATTGTGAGGTTATTTAGAATGGCTGCTTTGAAATCAAATCTACAAAAGGAAATTGAAGTGAATTAATCGCCCAATAATTTCTACATTATTACTTATGTAGTTCTTTTCTGCTTTTGTGAATTTTGTTAATTGTCTAATGCCGTTTAGTTATGGGAACTTAGTAGAACTCATTTATGGAATATCTTTTTAATTACACAAGACCAAGAAGATTATGATAGTTACTTTTTACAGTGTAATTTAAAGAAGCATTTTATACTTGTCAATAGAATGCATAAAATTAATGAAGAAGGAAAATTACTTCCTCTGAACGTAGAAAAATTATTTCTAATAAGGGAAAAAGAGAATGTATTGACGTCATTTTGGTTTTTCCTTTTTTTTCCCCGATCCATTCAGTCTTTCGATTCATCTGATGACGTAAATGTTCATTTATTTCACTTTAATTTTTATTTTAAGTACGAGAAATTTAATCCTTTTCATCATTTTAATTGGTGAAACTGCTGGCAACGAAGAATTAAATGTATTAGTCTTAAAAATTTGCAGTGTTAGCAACATCAAGGTACTTAAAAAAAATCGTACCCTTTTTTAAGTCTTCAAAAATTCGGCATATTACATTAAAAATTTCGAAAACTTTGATTTGAAAGATAATGTTTTGATTTAGCCGATGGTATTATGACTAAATTTCTACGATTGATGAGCTTACCTGTTAAAACGAATATGCGAAAAAACGTTCAACGTTAAGAATAAAGCTTCGTCAAATTTTGAAAATCATCCTGCGAAACATCGCATTGTCAAGAGAATCGTGCCGGTAGAAGGGAGTCAAAAAATTGATTTTAAGTTTCGACGTAAATCAGCCCTGAAGGAAACAGGTTAAATTAATTTATTAAAGCAAAGCAACTTAAACGAGGATAGCACGAGAACTATCTGCTTACTGGAAGAGTCACTTTCGTGGAGAGTTGTTTAAGGAAAATTGACTTCCTTCCACGCTACACAACCGGAAAGCAACAAACCCACGCTGCTAGCCCATTTTTCTTATTTGCAACAACTTTATCGCTGAGCTGAACATACAAATAAATAAATAACCTGAAAACTTTCATATCTTAGAGTACGTCCAAAGGCCTGTTTTTTAATGTTTTGTGCGTTACCTTAATTTATTAAATATCATGTTCTTTGTACTTAAACCACGTTAAATTCAGCTCAACAGCATTATTACGAAATATTTAGAAACTGTATATCTTTAGAATTTCCGGTTCCGATAAACCGTCTCGCGCGCTGGAGAGGAAACTGTTTTCTTATATACTGTGTTGCCATTGCTCACTTTGAAATCGTTGAGTTTGCTAATCAAAAATTCGTTAAAGTTTTATAAAATATGAAATGGATAATAAAACAAATTCACAGGTCCAAGTGCGCATGTTCGGGTGGAGGATTACGTTATTCAAAATTTGATAGCTCTAGGTACCGTCATTTGTTTTATATACCCAGAAACATGCATACATTTATGCAGATTCTTCATTATTTAATTTATTTAAATACTAGCCGCTACGCGGCCAGTCTTCGTCTGGCTTTTAAATATACTCGAAAAAGGCCTAAAAGAAACACCAAACATTAAATTTGAAAACTGCACAGAATTTTATTCTGCAGAACAACTTTATCAAAACAAAATTTCAATAAAAATGTATTACATATAAAAAATTGCAATGAAATAAGCAATATCCCTTATTAAAAATATTAGTTAACATAATAAATAAATTAATCAACTTCTGTTCTCTTCTCTCGACAAACCTGCATTATCCAAGAGACACATTAAATTTAAAAATTACAGAGAATTATCGCCCTCATTTTTCAGAGTGGCAACAGTGCTGATATCAGCAACAATGGCAACAGTGATATATCAGCAACAATGGCTGCGTACCATTGTTGCTCAAATAATGAGAGAGAATTATCGATTTGATGCGATTTCGTCAAAAAACATAAAATAAAAAAATATCGTTCTAATTTTGAAAAATATCTCTTCGAGGTGCACTGGCTCTTGTCTAGATGCACTTATGTGCCAAATTTCGTAGCCCTGGGCCTATTAGCTTACGCAGCACGAACGAAAGACATACACACAGACTCTTCCTTTTATATATATCGATTAATACAGGGCGATAATATTTGGTGGCAACAATTTAAAAGGTGATTCGCCGTTTAGAGTGAAACGCCACAAAACGCCGTTTTGAAACTAATAGCTCTTCTGGGCTGTCGCCCCTTTGGGCTCTAAAAACCGTGCAAAAATACGCAACAGGGGCAGTCAATTTGAAACTTTTTACCTGTGAAAGAGGTCTCTTAGGCGAAAGCAGAGAGTGATGTCCAGTAAACTCAATTACGTCTCTTTTTCGCCAAAGATTGAAACCGTATGTTTACTTCAGTCTGGAAATGCAATTTGCGTTTATAATAATCTTCAAGATAAACAGAATCTCCATTTAAAGGCTATGGACAGAAGAAAATATAAGTAGCATTTTCTGCTGTGAAGTTTAAAGGTTTACCCTAAGTTTCTAACAGTTAATTTTTACACTCATGTCCATCAATTAAGGATAATTCGGAGTCACACGGAAATCGAAATCTAAAATAAATATATCACCTGTAAAATCACTACACACATCTTCAAGAATCATATGCAAATTTCAGGAAGTAACCAGATGACAACGATGGTACGTCACAATGACGAGAGTAATATATAAGGAATACAGGCAAAGCAGTAAAATTGTTTGCAGGCGCTTTATAAGCCTTTCAGTGCAATAACCGAATAGTTATGACACAAAGGACGCATTTGGATGATTTCTTACGTGGTAGAATTATCGGCCGTCTGGAATGTGGGCGTACCCAACTGGAAGTATCAGACGAACTTGGAATTGCCCAGAGTGTCATCTCCAGGCTTTGGCAACGATTCCAAGATGATGGTAATGTGAGTAGACGTTACAGCACAGGTCGCCCCAGAGTTACAACGCCGAATGAGGACCGGTATTTGGCAGTTACTGCCAAAAGAAACAGGCGGAGCACAGCCTCAGACCTGTCTCGTCAGCTCTCTTCAGCCACTGGTACGACAATTTCAAGGCAGACCGTGTACAGACGCTTAGGGCAGATTGGTCTATATGCTCGTAGACCTGTCAGATGCGTTCCACTTACTGCAACTCACTGTCGCCTGCGATTAGCCTGGAGTAGAGAGCATGCATTGTGGACACCGCAACAGTGGGCTTGTGTAATGTTTTCCGACGACTCCAGGTTTAGCTTGCAGTCTGATTCTCGCCGGACTTTCATATGGAGAGCTCCAGGTACCCGTTACCACCAAGAAAACATCATTGAACGGCACCGTTACGGTGGTGGAGGAGTGCTCCTTTGAGGTGGAATTCTTCTGGGTTCCAAAACTGACCTGCATGTTCAAATTGGAACCACGACAAGCCAAATCTATCGGGACGTCAGTCTGGAACAACATGTACGTTTGTTTCGGGGCGCCATGGGCGCACAATTTGTGTTTATGGGTGACAACGCCAGTCCTCACCGTGCAAGCATCGTAAGCGAATGACTTCAATCGGAGGATATCACCCGTATGGACTGGACAGCATTCTCAGCGGACTTGAATCCAGTAGAACACGTGTGGGACATGTTTGGCCCACGAGTTGCAGACCGTGAACCTCCTCCTACATGTCTACCAGAACTTCGGAGAGTATTGCTTTTTGATTGCTGTAATAACCCCCAAGATCAGATCGATAATTTGATACTCAACATGCCTAAGCATTGTACGGACTGTATTGTATCGTCTGGGAGACATACAATGTATTAACAATCATACCAACCATGCAATATTGGTTTTTTGTAAATAGGTTTTTTTTTGTAATTTACTCCAGGGAGAAAAAATCGCTAATTTTTTTAATAATATCAAACATATAGCATCATTTTTTGCTCTTTACCTTTTGTTTAATAAATAAACTTTACAAATAAGTCAAATTTGTTTTGCTTCTAGCTCTTCCTTTGCCTGATTTTGCATTATCCTTAATTTATGGACATGAGTGTAGTTAAGGCTACCTTCGTATCTCTCCTAATTTCAGCTTACAGTTTCCTACCAGAATGTGTTTTCAGAATCGCGTTTAATGCAAATGAGTAAGAGTAGTATTTAAGTCGAAGTTCCACTCACTTCGTTAGAGAGCCAGAGTTTCTGACTAGCGCGCATTTGCCTTTTGGCTGCGTCTCTCTCTCATTTATAACTAAGCTCTGCGATATTTCAGGCCCTTGATAGCTTCGCCAGCTCATTCGATATTTAGGGGCCAACTACTTAGAATCTTGATGGCTTCAGCTATATCTTTTTAGTTTAGTTCTTGTTACCTTGAGCTTAAGCCCAATTGGAGGTTTTGCTGTACGCTCTGAGAAAGGAGCCAACTGTGTTAATTCTTATTTTGAGAAATACAGGGTAATTAACCCTTCGCGAGTTTACATCTCTGTTTCTGAGCTAAAGCGATTATTCGCTTAGCTGTTCACGAGGTTCTTACACATTTAGTTGTTAGATAAAAAGTAGGAACTCTACAAAGTCGAGCATCATGTTAGCGAAAAAAAGGAAATTCTTAACTACAGATTTTTAATTAGGGCTTTTATAACGTAGCTTTTCTCTTTTTTTTTAGGCAGAATGAATGACAAAAAAAAAACAAATTTGAAGACCATTAAAAGAAACTACTAAAACTCTCTTCAGATTTTTCGTGACTTCTTCTTACAAGCTTCGAGCATTAAATAAAAAGAAAAGTTGAAACAAAAAAGGCAATGTCGCACCTGAATTAACTGAATTAAACAGAAGTTAAAAGAAAAAGAAACGAAAGAAAATAATGGGCGATTTCTTTTGGTAAACGATGGCTAAAATGTACGAGAAAGAAACTAGAAATAACACAAAATGTAATAGGAAAGAAGTAGTAAGACAAGGGGATTCAATGATTTTCGAAGAAAAAACTGAGAAAATAATGAATACGGCTCCAAACAAAAAAAAGAGAAGAAAACAGTAATTGCTTTTGTTTTATTATCACCTTAAAAACTATTTACAAAAATTTTTAATGTAACGTAACTGTCTAATTATTAATAAACCCGAAATGTTGGTTAAAACTATAGTCAGGGTCCTACTCCGATGAGCTTCATGCAGGATAAAAATAAAGTTTTCCGAAAAATAGTATCCAATTAGAAAAATTGATTTATTATTTATGGGTATCTCTTTTAATATGTACACCATCAGTAGACCTTAAATATTGTGGTTACACATGACAACATAGCGACAAGACAAAATCGTCTCGAATAAAACAATGCAGCGGACACCAAAATTCTTCCTTAAATACTATTCATCCTGCTTAAAAGCACAGCAAATGAAAAATATCGTGCTGAGTAAAGAAACAGTGTGGGAAGAGGTACCAAAATTTGGCTGGATTGCTCAGCATTTTAATTAATAATTTAATTTTTTATATATCTCTCCAAATGTTTAATTATATATATATATATACATTAAGTTTTTATATAGAACCTATTTTTGAATTAAAATTTCTATTTCCAAATACATTAAGTTTTATATAGAACCTATTTTTGAATTAAAATTTCTATTTCCAATAATAATCTTAATTATATAATTTTTTAGTTAGTACCCATATGATTTAATGTTTCAATAGCTTGTAGCGATTTATATTTACTTTAAATAAAGAGTTACATATAATTTTAAGTTCTTTCCTATAAGCCTTCTTTCCCCCAACTATCAGTGCCAGAATATGTAAATTTGGTAGCGCGCGTAAGGAATGCAAATTTTACAGTGGGAGAAGAAAGTTAAATATAAAATTTTGGTGGGAATTAACTTTGAAAAAGGATGAATTAGGTACTTTGGATAATTTGCTCGAGTTTCTAAAAGACCATTCTAGAACCCTACAGAATAATAGAAATCAGTTAAAGGATTTTAAGATATTTTCTAATTCCAAAGTGACTTCCTTAGTGTCGAGTAAAAGCAGTTGCATATTACGCAAGGAAGATCATTCTCTTTACCGATTTGGTAGATTTTTAAATTTAAGTGTCCAAAAAAGAATCGAATTTGTAAAGAAACACAAACTTTGTTTTAATTGTTTATCTTCTGAGCCTCATTTAGTGAAAACTTTTCGTAGTTTACATAAATGTATGAGTGTAAGTTGCCTCATCACACTATTCTTCATTATGAACGAAATTCCAAAATTGGTGAAAATGAGAAACCGAAACTAAATACAGCACTATCACCCAGTGCGGAAGTATTCTTACCAAGGAATAAAGAGGTAATTGTTAATGCTACTATGTGTACAGGACAGTTTAGTGATTCTAAATGTAGCGGAAAGCGTGTTTTGCTATGCACTGCTGTGATTAAAGTAAGTGATTCCTCTGGTAAAGCTATACCTTGCAGAGCTTTATTGGATTGTGGCAGTGAAGCCAATTTCATAAGTGAAAAGTGTGCCAAAAAGCTCAAGTTAAGTAGATGTAAATCGAAAACAGAAGTGTCGTGTCTAGGTTCATACAACACTGTAATCAGTGGACAGGTGGAACTGAACTTTACATCTCATTTTGAGTCAAACTCTAAATTTCGTACTTATGCATATGTGATTCCAAAGATAACTTCGCCTAATGTGTCTCTTCCTTCTAACATCACGGATCGTTTTGAAGATCTAGTCTTGGCTGAACCTATGTTTTCTGAAAGAAAACCCATTGATATTTTGTTAGGTGTAAATGTATTTTTTACTATGCTTAAGGGAGACATTGCAAAGAGAGGGCAAACAGTGCCCTTTGCTATTTGTTTTCAGTTAGGTTGGATCATATCCGGAAACACTTTTACTGATAATTCAAGTATCACTACCACTTACACTGTGAATAATCTTAAGCTGAGTACAAATGCATTAGTTGAAAAGTTTTGGTCTTTAGATTCCGTATATATATAGAGTATTTATTATTAGTGCATACAGTCCATTTTCTCGTCTTCAAGTGAAAACAAAACAAACTACAATAATATAACAAATTGCAGCTTGAAAATATTTTTGACTTTCAAGATACCATTTAGATTGCAAATAATGAGTAATTATACTAACTCATGTGTTCTCAAAGAGGTCGATATTGACTTCTTGGGAGTCCATGAAATTTTAAATGGGGTCAATGGTAATAGAATCGATAGTTGAATATGTACCGACAATTAATCGTAATCAAAATCAAATTAATCATGATCAAAATTTCACTGAATAAAAAAAAATATTAATGAAACTATATTATATATAAATTACGTAAAATAAGTATACGAAACAAATTCACAAAAAATGTAATACATTTTTAAATTAATAATATTTATTTAAAATATATAAATTTTTTATTCATTAAGTGCAATATAACAAAACCGTACAAACAAAATAAAGAAAGTCAAAAATATATGTAAAACGCAGGTCTTCTTCCTCAGAGGATATATTGTTATGTACAATCCACTTGCAACATTTAAAAGATTTTAATATTCTCTTCCCAGATATTGAACATTTTCCGTATGCCAGTATGGCTCACAGAACTGCCATATATTTGATCTTAATATTGTGATGTCAGAACAGTTGATTGCGTTGAAAGAGGTCTAATTCGAAACACGTGGGTGTACTGATATTTAGAATTTTAAAATATCCAAAAGAAATATCCCAAAATAAAAGTTGTTCAAGAATCGTCATTATTGATTTTTCCCTCTTCTTGCCAAGCAGACGTAGATTTTAATCATGTCAATAATTTACAACGGAAACTAAGAAAGACGTTGACTGTTTCTGAATGAGGAAATTTATAAAATCAAGTTAAGTAATTTTTTGCCAAATATTAAAAACATTGCACCAGTATATTAAGCATAGCCATCAGGTTAATTCAAATCGAACGTATATGCAATTAGAATATGTGATTTTGTTTTTTAAAATGTCTTTATATTTGTAAAATTAAAAATAATAGTACAAAATATAACGAAGCATAAATCTCCTAAATCATTTTCTTCAAACATTTTCTCATATTCTTACTGTGATTGTTATATGCAATTTATTCATACTCAGATATTTATATGATCTTTTTATATACTGTATGGTTATAGAGAAAAATGTAAAGCAAACCATGAAGAAAACTTCATTTAAAAGAGGTCAGTGTAGGATAAAGGTTGGGAATCCCTGCACTAAGACATTTTAACTGAGAGCACAATGTAGAAACATAGGTTTAAGCAAAATAACAATATTGCAGTCAAACACCAGTGTGAAGCCTGGTGATTGATGGGTAGACGTTTTTGACGCGTACGACAATTTCAATTTTCTGATTACTTGACAAAAATCTTTGAGATTCACTTGCAAATGCTTTTCAAAAGATTCAAATCTACAGCATATTTTGCTTTATATAACATTCAGTGTTTCCTCAACTTATTTTCTTCTCTTTTTCATCAATTCAAGAAAGATATCTGAGGCTGAAGATGAGGTTGCATATGATCAAGAGTGAAGATGGAAAATAGGAAAAGGAGAATGTGGATGACTGTAAGAATGAGTAGGAAAAGGATGAGGAAAATGATGATAATTGTGTAAAGGTTGGGAATGAAGATCAGGAGAATGGTGATGATAAACAGAAGGAGGACCAAGTGGAAAATTAGAATGAAAAAGACTGTATGATTGAGGATGAGAGGATGAACATGAGAAGGTTGAGGAGGAGAGGTGAAATTGAGAAAGATGACAATAAAGAAAACGCAGATCTGAAATGAGAAGAACATGACAAATTAAATGGTGATTTGTAAAATGAGGAATATGAGAATGAGAATGAAGAAGAGAACTGCGAGGATGATAATAAGCACGAATGTGTGTGAGGATGATGGAGAGGACAAGCATTTGGGTGAGAATTAGAGTAAGGATGGTGAGGACTAAGATGAGGTTTAAAATAAGAATGAGGATGGATAGAATGGGGATGGTGGCGATAATGTAGATGGGTATGAGGATTATGATGAAGATAGGGAAGACCAGGATGAGAATGAACAGGGTCAGGGGATTGAGGAGAAAGAGTATAATGAAGATGAAAATGAGGACAATGTGAAACAGGATATGGTAACAGGAGGCTAATGCTGAGGATGAGAAAGAAGATGAAATGAGGTAACATAATTTTTTTAGAAGTTTTAATAATTTCAACTGACTGGCCGAACTTAACCCTGAGCATTAAATTAGGCTTAATGACGTTATTTTTCACGTACATTTACGTAAAAAGTCCAAAACTTTACCTCCAAAATTTTCTTGAAATCCACGATATCATTTGCAAAGTAAACAATCAATAACTACACGGAACTCTTCTGAGCTCAAAATATCGAAATTGACAAATTTATTGAAAAGAACAGTGCTGTAGATAAATACATATGTGGGAAGGTATGTGATGGATAGATCAGGAAATTTAATGATGTATATACCACTTTGGATATTCTGATAAATCTTTGAAGTCCACATGTAAGTGCTTTTCAAAGCATCAATAAATTACAATAATTTATAATACGTTTTCCTTTATTGAACATTAAATGCGTTGTTAAACAATATTCTTCTCCTTCTCTTTAACCCAGAAAAGTTGAGGTTGATAATGATCAAGATAAAAATAAGAACGTCGAGGAGAATAAATAAATATAAGCATAAAGGCGAATGTGACAATAAATATGGTGAGGATTAGTCGTAGCAGAATTACAATGAAGATTAGGCTGATGGCGTATCACGAAGATGACGATAAAGAAGAGAAGGGTAAAAATTATGAAAGAGATGAGGATGAGGATGAGAATGGAGAATAGAATTAAGTTTAGAACTGGGATGAGAAAGCGTATCATAACGAAACCTTTAGCACATAAAGGAGAATAAGTTCCTTGTCGGCCATAAACATAAGCACACATACCACGACCACGCTCTTGACTTCAAGGACATCTTTTCTCATGCTTCAAGAAATAGGAGATAACGTTGACCTTGTCAATCCCACTACGTTTTGACAAAAGGATCAGAACGATATTTTACATCAAAAACTGTATTTTACATCCACATAGTATTTTAAATCAAGATAGACCAGCAGAGCTGATTGGCAGACACGGGGTTTCCGGAGCCAAACGTCGGCTCCGCCTTTAAAGCTTATGACCTCGGGAGCAAAAGATGGCATAGACTTCAACTGACTGGCCGACCTTAACACTGAGCATTAAATTAGGCTTCATGACGTCATTTTTCACGTACAGTTACAGTTTAACCGCGTAAATGTAGATGCAAGGTAAATTTCTGACAATCTCATAGTGAAATGTACGCAGTAATATATCGCGATATCTTGTTGCACCCAATAACGATTTTCATTCTCCTGCAGTATGACAATGAATTCCTAGACAGTATCTTGATAGCTCTCAGAGTGCATAGTTCTCTCAACTGACAGAGACCCGAATATTTATCACGTTGTACATAGCACATCAGACAACAATTTTCGCAAAATGCAAAGAAGCCTCCATAAAGAGGTACAGATTTTCAGAGCTCCATTTCCAATAACTGCAAACTTATCGCTATAATGAAATCATAAAATACCTTTAGTCTAAAATGGAAATGCCTTCTAAATTACACTTTTAAAAATAATACATAGAAACACGAAATATGAAACTATAATTTAAAGCATAAGCTTAAGGTCACTTTACTCAACGAAATTATATACTAAGAGAATGCCAACACCTCTCAAAACTTGCGATTTGCGAGGCTTCTTGAATGACTAACGCTGGGTAGCATAATGTATCATAGCATAATTTTTAAAAAAAAATTAAGTACAGCAGACACTTTTAACATCAATGTAGTCATCATTCCCTTTAAAGCATTCTCCTTTTTTTTTTTGCAATTCTGACTGTTTTTGACACTTTTTAACTGTAACCGCTTATTAAATTCTAAGTTCAAAATATGGCTCACTCCTACGACCACACCATTACAGTTTATCTGTTATAGAAACTTAAGCAAAAGTCGTCAATAACCATTAACTCCTGAGCAATAAGTATTCTTGAAATTATCCCACGCAACGATTTTCAGCAATTTCCCGCAGATAATCAGGAGCCCGTCCAATTAAATTAAATAGTCTACAGCTGCTTGGGTAACTATTTTTGACACCTAACAGCATGCACTTATTCACCTGTTTATACGAAAATTTCGGGGTTTTTATTCATTTTTTTTTTATTTTTAGGCTTCGTAATTTGCTCTAAGTGTTGTTCATGAATAATCACTATATGTTGTATCAAAGATTGAACTCTATTTAACGTTCATGCTCATGTAACTAAAATTTGCCAGAACTCTTGAAAATGGATGAAATAATAAACAAGAAAAATTGTAAAGCATGAAACTATATATAAATTAATATAACAACCTGTTAATCTTTTCTTTTTTTTTACTCCCATCCTTCTACTTCATACCACCCTACCTTTTGCCTAAAGGTAGGGTGCCCTTGAGTGCTTTGCCGTAAGCAAATCAAGTGCAAATAAATATACTTTGTAGAGTCATTAGTTTATATCGATGCAGGACGATAAAAAATGTACAATATGCTTCCCGGGATTCAGACTCCGAACCTCCCGAAAACGTGTTGAGCGTATTTCCTCTTACACCACGAAGGCTTGCAGAAAGGAGAGAGAAAATACCTTATAAACTCTGTCTGGTAAACGGCGACTGGGGATGAGGGGACACAGTCGACAAATCCTGATAAAGACGAATTATCGTTCCCTTCCTTTTCAGGTCGGGTGACACTTGTAGAGTCTGAAAATTTTTCGCTGTCAGGGAACTGAAAAAACCCACATTGCCCTAGCCGAGATTCGAACTCCGTACCTCCCGAATACGCGTCGAGCGTACTTTCAGTTACAACACGGAGACATACAGAAGGAGGGAGAAAATACCTTACAACTTTTTGTTTCAGAAATGCATATGATATATGTTGGTGCTTGTTAGTCTAAACTAAGCTGTTAGCCTAAGCCAAGTTGATCGCAAATTGGGCTGGACTTAAAGCCCCCAGTATGCATTTTCAGTTGCTTTCTTTCGAATGTAATTTCTATATTCTGTTTCAATATTTATTCACGGATTAAAAAAGCAAATACATATTTTAAGACATAAATACCGTATAATTATTATGTAAATGTCATACACGATTTGATTTCGAAACGGAAAGTCACTCCAGATGGTTATAAACATATTTTTTCAAACCACAATTTTGTAGGTTCGTGATTTCGGCATAAAGGAGACGATGCATACAGATAAAAGTATGGTACACTTAAGAAAGTGATATGCATTAAAGACCTCCCGGAGTGGAAATCTCATTTAGGGCCCCATAAAATGCATAATACCTTGAGATTTCTATTACAGACTACTATCGAAAATATTTTTATTTTATGTCATGGAAAAGTAAGATCCTTCACCTGTTATACTGAACTTACATTTAAGAGAAACTTATTATTTTTTTTTCCTTCGCGATTTTAGAAGGGTACTAAAAAATATTGTTACGTTCGTACGGGTTCGTAATGGATTGAATGCCCTCAGAACCAATGATAGCTTGATAAAATTTGTTTTCCCGAAAGAAGCAATTTACAGTTCTGGAAATCTTCACAAAAAAAAAGGACTCGTACAGCTCTTCTCAATCTTGAGAATTAGTAGAGCTCTTCTCAATCTTGAGAATTAGTAGAGCTCTTCTCAATCTTGAGAATTAGTAGAGCTCTTCTCAATCTTGAGAATTAGTAGAGCTCTTCTCAGTATCACTACGCACAATCCGTAATTATTCTTCAAACTACTAAGAATGTTAAACACAATGCAATGCAAAAGACATCTAAAAGACGAAGCTTGCCCGGAAATTTCTCAATACTCCGACCTCTACTCTAAATTGAACAGCTGATGCTCTTTCCGTTCTTGTATAGTTTTCCACCGGCCTCCTAGAAATTTCCAGTACCTTTGATTTCTCGAAATTGCTGGAAGGCATATACGGTTGCAGTATTAGTTGAAGTGAAACCTAGTACAATGTCATATAAACACCAACATGTAATAACATTGCGTTACGTCAAAGAAAAACTAAAACTTTGCGTTGTGCTAAAACATTTACAATGTGAACCCAGTGATAATTTTAATTTATTCCAGTGTATTCTAGTAAATAAAATAGACAAATTGAGTAAAGTTAAATATCTAACGTTTTATAGTTAAATATCTAACGTATATAACGTTATTTTAAATATCTAACGTTTAGAAGGTTTATTCATTGATTTAAGTTACATGATGGAATTACAACGTAAAGTGGGAAGACTGTACCTTAGAACTGAAGAAACTGTACAAAACTTCACATACCTGGCTATTTCATTTATAATTCACCAATCAGTGGGCCCACCACATTTATCATGAACTTTCATATACTAACACTATGTTTGCAATAAATGGTAAAACTGAAATTAATATAATTAAAAATATAAAATATGCCGGTAGACACCGGGGATTTTTATCGAATTGACCTTTTGAGAAAATGTTTCAATTAAAATTAATTATTCTTACAAAAAATAAGAGAAGTAACAAAACCCTTGTAGAGACATTAAGTTATTTCGAAGCAGGAGACATGAAAAGTGAGCAACGCCTTCGCCGGAGATCGAACCACGAACCTCTCTGTTACGCGTCGAGGGTGCTGACCACTACACTACAAAGGCATGCGTAGAAGGCGGGAGAAATACCTTATATACTCCCCCTTTTAAAAGGCGACTGGAATTTTGAGGACCCAATCTCCAAATCTCGGCACTGGAGAATCATAACCCACCACCTTTTTAGTTCGGGCTCCAGTGTAGAGACATTAGGTTATTTCGAACAGCAGCGCCTTCGCCAGGAATCGAACCACGGACCTCTCAGTCACGCGTCGAGCGTGCTGATCACTAAACCACGAAGGCATGCGAAGAAGGCGGGAGAAATACCTTATAACCTTACTAAAGACCGGTGGAGCCGAGGCGAATTGAGCATGAACTACATTATATTTAAGTATAACCCTTTGTTTAATTACATACAGCTTCGTCACTCGACTAAAAGGATTTCATTATTTACATTTTTTTTCTTCTCCACAAATCGGTTACGATAATATTGGCAAATAAATATTAGTCCAGTTATAGAACTTCAATATGGCAATTTTCTTTAAACATACGGAGTAATGGTAAGTAACAAAAGGTTACCGCCGCTAGAGAAAGTGAAAGGAGAAGGAGGTGCAATCTTGCATATTTTCAGTTGATGTAGATAAAATTACAGTAGTCAGACAAAAATCTAGAAAAAATACAGAAAAAACATTATATTAACAGTGAAGGCTCTTTTTTTTTCAGAAGTGATGGTTTTCCTCGATCAGACCTCGGATCATCTAAAGGGGACGTCACCGCTGCCATAGGCTGCTCTTCTTTTGTCATCTCGCCCAAACAAATTTTCTTCTCACTCGGGTCTGGCTCCCAAGAAACACAACAGTCGATCACCTGGTCTCCCGGTCCAGTCTTTGGTGAGTCTCTGCATCTCTGTCTGTGTTTCAGCTTCCAGCTCCAGCTGCTCGAAAACCCCGCGCAGATGTTTTTCTTCACTTGGCGGGAACCTTGAACTTGGCGAAGAATGAGGAGGAACGGTCGCCCAGTTCCAGCAACCCTTTGAGCGGTGAACCTGTGTTCTTCCGAAGGGATGGGTCTTCTAGCTTCCAGAACTTGGCTTAAAATTCATAATTTTCAATCAATGCGATAATTCATTACTCGATTAAACTCTGGCTGAGTAACAGTAGGCGGTCAGAACAGTGGTTCCTGAGTGTTTACGGAATTACCTGATTTGAGTTTATTTTTTGGAGTTAGTGATTCCTTCGGGTCTCACCAGATCAAAATGTCCTTTTACAGGATATCTCAAGACCTCAGGGATGATGATTATTTAAGTGAAGTGGCAGATTCCTAAAGATGGTTTCGATCCGCGAAGTCTCAACCAGCACCATTTCGAAAAGAAGATTTTTTGAAGTCCCCCCACAGTAAAGAAAACAGGATGAAAAAGGATGTCAGAATCTGAGGTAAAGGATAAAGAAGAAGAAAAGGATAAGAAAAATTACTTATTGAACCTGATAAAGATTTCTCGCCGCGAAGAGATCAGAAACAGAACGCAACTCTAGCGAACAGAATCCCCAAGTATTGAAAAAGAGCAAAACAAGTGAAGAAAACCCGAAGCCGGAAAAAGAAGGACCTTGGATTTCTCCAAGAAAAACTGCAAAAATCGCGCCAAGAAATTAACCGATGGAAATCGCACAAAGTAACCGTTTCGAAAGCCTGGCCCAGGCCGAAAATGAAGGAGAAGGAGGAGCTTCTATGATAGAGACGTTCCCGCCGATTAGCAAGAAAAAGCTGATTGGATGGAAATAGAGGCGCTTATAAGAAACGTATGTAATGCAGAATTTGAAGCACAGATGAAATCCCAATCCATTTTCATATATCTGAAGAATGCTGACGACTACAGAAATGCCACGAAAAAGTTACAAGAGAAAGGACAACTTTTTCACACGTATCAGATGAGCTGAGAAAAGCCCCTACCAGTTGACCTGAAGTACTTGACGGACAAAATCACTGAAGAAACAATTTTCAAAGATCTCGAAAGACGAAAATTCCCAATCCAAAACGTGAAGCAGTTCTCAAGAAGTAAGAATAATAACTACAAAAAACTACCAATCTGGCTACTGAAATTAAGGAAAAATAAGAGTGGGTATGCTATCCACAATCTAAACAATATGTTTAGCTTTAATGTCACCATAGAAAAATATAACCCAAAGAAGAGACCGACCCAATGTTTCAGATGCCAGAAGTGGAGACACTCCCAGCACCCCTGTACAAACTAAGAAAGATGCTATAAGTGCGGGCAAGCACATCGCAGTAATGTCTGCCTACTGGAAAATGAAGATAAGCCAACTTGCATTTTCTGCAAAGCACAGCACGTCTGCAGTTACAGGGGATGCCCTGAATATCGAAGAAAATTCGAGAAAAAGAAAATACAGAAGCCCAAAGAATTCGCAGAGCAGAAAGATGAGTTCTCTCAACTCCCGAAAACTTCAAAGGAAGAAGACACGCAAGTTCCAAAAACTCTCTTCAGTGAGAAGCTAAAGAAACGGACTTCAAAAATACCAGAAGAAATAAATGAATCACTAGCCTGGTTGCAGGATGAAAAGATCCAGACCTTCACAAGGAAAATCATCGAGTATATCGACCGAATCAAAAACGCCAAATCAACTGCAGAGAAATTTACAGAAGACTTTAAAGCTGCGATATACTTAATGGTCTAATCTTCTTCTGAGAATTTCATTATCTTCCCATCCCGAGGAAATGGACCTTAGTTCATACTAAAATATATTTCAACTTAAAAAACTTATTTCACAGGTCCACCTGTTCAAGCAGCAGACTTCGAGATTAGTACTTGGGAGGGTGACCTCCCACGTGACTGCCGCCGTCAAATCACAGCGTTTCGCATGCGAAGGAAAATTCACCGACGGAGAAGAATTCAAAACTCGACCTTCTTGGTTTTGCCCACAAAGATCGTTTTTGTCCAAGCGATGCTAATGCACCCTAAAATTTAATTAAAAAACAACGCGAACGCCCAAGGGCATACTTATTTGCTGGCAAACACACTTGGTAGTAGTCACCAGAATTGAAACAGATGATCCTGAGCCTTATCCTGCGACACTTCAAGGCTACTCCGAGAGGTCAACCATCTCTTTGCCAAAAGGTGAAGTAAACAAAATACCTCCCGCTGGCCTCGTCTGCCTCAAACAGGGTGCAAATCTAATACAAGCGAAAGCTGCACGGCCAAAATTTTCATCCCTCGCAAGCTCACCCCATAATACAGTTCCGTATAGAAGAACCTTGCGAGTGAAGGGTTCAGAATATGCAAATAAGCAGATGTGGTATATTGTTTGACTACGACAAGGTCACTCTCAAGTGAAGGGCGCTGTTTACCAGTGATAAGAAAATAACTTTTAACAAATTCTGGGAATAGGAATGTTTTCAGTTACATCAACTTGTTGAAAAAATAGTGTTAGCAAGTAATACTGAAATTTAATTCTGTTACATAAACTCTTCCATTACAATTAATCAAATTCTATGTACTGAATTTTAATTCTAGTACTTGAAGTTTCGCTTCAGTCAAATACAAATGTTTTCATTACGATTGTTGAAATATTTAGTTATACAGTTATTCAGAAAAGTATTTAATTCGATTAATTAAGTTTCTTCATTACATCAGTTGAAATTATACCACCTGAGTCAGAACATGGGAATCATAACTTTATCAGAAAGAGAGGTAAAAATAAAACAAAAAAAACTAATTAAACTAATTAAATTACTGTCACACACACAAAACTTCAAAATTTAAAATTTAAAGAACGTTAAGGGTCAAAATAAAACAACCTCAAACAAAACAGAGTAATAAAACCGTATAAACTAAACTTAAGTTTTTCAAAGCAAAAATTAAAAGTTAAAACCAAACTTGAGCCTTTTAAAGGAAAATCAAGATTAACATTACCAAACCTAAATTTAAAGTAAATTATTACAGCTTTAAAAAAAATCAACTTTCAACAACTACTTTAAAACTGAACAAAAAAATTAAATTAATAATAAAATTAAATTATTGGTAATCAAAATTAAGAAATAATATTACATAATGTCTTAAATTTTTCTTAATAACTTATTGCCTTAAGAACACTTTAATGCCTTAATGGTTTTCTTGAGGCATTCTTGAAATGTAACCATAGTCATCCTAACTTTTTTATTCCCTATATACCATACTCACTTCTGAAACAGTTTGTTTTTTAAGACATTCTTGGTAGCTTAAAAACTAACATGCTAACAAAGCTCTGCTCTTTATGCCTTAGAATATAATAATGCTTTAAATATTTACATATAAAGTAAGTTATCAAATCGTAAATTAGAATCTGTGGCGTTGCTATAGTAATTGGAAACTGGAGTTAAAATCATGCAGATCCTACTTGACAGATAGCGAATTATTCCTACTTCACGAACAACTCACAAAATACAGAAGAAGGTTTAAAAAATCTTTTTTATTTTACTCTAAATTAGAACATAAGGCATAACTTGTACTACAGATGAAATTTCCACAACTTGTGAATATTTTGACAATAAATTCGAATGTCATGATGTAGTTTAAGACTACACATTAAACAGAATATGCTGGCTCATATATTTTACCACGTATTTAAAGCATCGGCTAGCAAGAATGCTAAAGCCGAAATATAATTTTCAAACAGAGCTAGCTAAAATTACTAACAGCAGAACGCAATTGTCAGATGCTCTCTCAACTAAGGATTCAAAACCCTCAGCTTTTGAAAAGTCCTGCATGAAGGCATTCCTTCTCTTAGGCAGACAGTCTCCATGTGCTTTGCCATATTTAAATAACTAAACAACCTAATTTCTGCCGAATTTAATCTCAAATATCTAAACTAAGAAAATCAGAAATTGGCCAAAGTCTAATGTAAACTTTCAATCGGAAGCAATATGGTAGATATAGTATTTATGGCTGAACTGCCAGTGTCATTCATTTAATTTTTCCGTTTTGACAGAGTTGACGGAAAGAATAGAAGTTCAGGTGTCAAAATTTTAGTTGATATAAAATTAGCAGTATATCTACAAAGAACGAGAAACACTTAAATTTTTGATAAATTTTAATGCAATAGAAAAAGTAATATTAGAAATAATAATGGTGGGAAAATAAATGTAACAGAAAACATTTATTATATTTCTAATGATTAGAATTCAGGTCTTGACAAATCACCATTTGACTTTTAAAATTAAGTTTATTCTAAATCCTATTTTTGCATAAAAATCTATTTTGCTGTGGAAAAAAAAGTGTCTTTGATGATAATTAGGAACCCTTTAAAATGTAAGCAACAGTTTAAGAAATTTATTATATAGTAAAGGTCGCGGAAGGGCGCAAAACATCTCCGATATCATTTTTATTTGCTGCCTTTTGCTAAGCACAAAAACGAAGATTGAAATCCTATATTCTAGCAACTTTGGCCGCTGTTAAATATTTCTGCAACAAGAAGATATCTCGTTTTATTTATATTTTTGATATATTATTTGACGTATTCAAAAGAATTGAATGCATATATAATGCACAATTTGAAATCAAGAAAATATATTACATTGCATACAAAATAAAATTATGTAAACAGCAGACAATAAAATACAGATGATGATAAAAATTCAACTCTTATGAAATTAAAACATGTTTAAATTTTTATTAATATTCTTTATATATTTAAAAAATAGCTCTTTATGATTTATTAATAAATATTTATCATGCATTATTAATAAAAATGAAAAGGAAGAAACTCCCCATTGAATGATCCTCAGTAAAAGTTTATTTAGAAATTTAGGGTTCAAAATAACTTATGCAATTTATTGAAGATTAGAACAACGTGCGTAAACACATCTGGTGTTATTATTGCTTAAAACAAGCATGCCAAATTTCGAAATGCACTGATAAATTGAAGTATGTCTTGGAATATTTTGAATAAATAAACTCTAATTGCTTGCACATATGCCCAGAAATGCATCTATTTTAAGATGATGCCAAAACTTTTAAAGGTTATAATTCAAAATTGTTTTCGAAAAATTTATAGAAATTATTTATGAACACAAATTTTAAAAATAAATCATAAAAAAAACATGCGAGTTTTCTTCGGATTGAACATAAATTTCGAATTCAGAAAGAAGGAATCAAGTAAGTTTGATGAAAAAAGAGTTATTAGTATACCAAATTTAATTAACATTGGGCAGCTAACATTCTGAGACCGATTTTTTTTATTACCTCAGGCGATTTTTACGAAACTTCGCACATTGGCATAATCTGGGATGGAGGCATGGGATCGAAATATGGTATAAAATCGATATGTTATTTCAGAAAAAGTACAATTTTGAGTCAAAACACCTAGGACTACGAATCTAATATATACCCTAAGTCGAATTTTCGAGATGTGAAAAACGCAAGCTGAGTTTTGTCAATCGGCTCAATAGAACGGGAAATGTAAAAGTGTCCCATATTTATTTATTTATTTGAGTTTAGGCGTATATATATATATGTGTGTGTGTGTATGTACCTGTCTCAAGAAATCAATCAGTAAATCAAAAAAATGAATAAATAAAATAAATGACAAAATAAACAAACGGTTAATATATATATATGTATATTACGAGGCTGGAAATGTAATTTTATCGTATCGTATTATAATATTAAAAGTTTTAAATGAAGTGGAATGTTTCCGAAATCATTCAAACCATCGACATGTATTTATTTACATTTGCACCGTGTTAAAAGATACAAGCAAGAAAGCTGTTGATATTTACTATCATATTCTGCTGTTTGAGTTTACAAAAATGCATATTAATTTATATTTTTCAAGTCGCATTTGATAGAAATTCAGCCTTTCCGAATAAAAGTGCTATATGGTATCAACTGTTATCTTTGCGCAAAATTCTTTTCTACAATTATTTTTATCCTCTTTTAAAAATGAATACCCATTTTAAAGGAAGTAAATGTATTGTTCTTTTACTCATACTATAAAAATTTAAACATTTACGTAATCTTTTGTTCTTTCCAGTATTCTGGAAATGTATTCGAGTTAATCGAAAAAGAGTTAATTCGAGCGTGAAATAGACACAGCCTTTTCTGCTTGAAGCCAATCAAAAAGCCGTGTTCTGCAGACCATCGAAGATCAAGCAGCTTAGTTTAAATTTTTTCGCTAGTCTCAGATTTCATGCTGAAAAAGAAGATAAGTAAATCACTGACGCTGTCGGCTATTGGCTAGGAATTTACGCATAATTCCCTGCCAAAATCCTTCCACAAATGATGCGCTGCTTGACATCACATCTAAAAAAACAGCATTCGGACTTTTCTTTTTTACTCTTATCTTTTTATTTCATAATTCAGATGCCGCACACTTATGTTTTCATCTAAGAACTCTCAATCAAGATTGACACAAAGAAAAATATTTGGCAAGACGAGAAACTCTTTAACGAATGCAGACAGCGCCATCTATACGTCATGATTTATGTTAATAAAAATGTGGTCACAATCAAATGAAATTAGTTGTTTCTCTAACATGCTATTATTGTACAGAGTAGGGCAAAAGTTTTTGCAAACGACTTCTCAGTTTTTTTTTTAAAAAAGTTTGAAATGGCACTGCGTGAGTGGCACTAGTGATATGTCATTAATGAAAATTTTAGTCACCATGGAATGTTGTAAGTAATTAGTAAATTAACGCTATGAAATGCTTTATAGGACAGGAACAAGCGAGCGTGACATCATAATCGCATCATTAGTTGTGCAGGTATAACCCTGCCGCACCAAAAAACCGCAACTTTGATGAACACTCGGGGTCATGGATCTAAGGGTCTCCCACCCCTCTTCCCCAAACACTAAATCACTTGCTATTACTTTCGAAACGCCAGTATCTAAGGGACTCCATGCGGCAGAGACACCGAAAGCACGTTAAAAAAACCATGCCCTCTACCAGATACCAAAAATACGACAGCCAAATTTGCAAAACACATTATCCATCATGGTGGCTGGAACGCTTTACGAAAGAACAGCGCGTATTTTGGGTTATACACTTTCACAGCAGGGCTGTCTCAAAGCATAGGTGACGTAGGTAGCCGTTACGGGTGCCGCTCTTTTTTAAGGCACCAGTTAAATTGTTCTCACAAACGACAACAGAATCAAGACACATTTTCTTTTAAATTATTAGTATGTTTAATTGGCACGGGCAACCCCCTGCAGTTGTTTATTGTACTGACTTGGATCTGTACCTTGGCAGTCTAGGCACCGGAGGATAAGAACAAGAGCCTGGCAGTTTCACCTGCCCAGATGAGAGGTACCTTAGGTACCTTGAAATGAAACTTCATTAACCCAGTCCAGGTGGATTGGAGTAAGCCTTATGTTAGTTCCAGTGAGAACATCAGGCATTCCGCGTTGTACTAGCGGACAGCATTTACACAAGAAGGTTTTTAACTCCTTGCCCCGCTCCTGTGATCTCCTGTGATCCCTGAGAACCGGAAGTGGTGACCCCGCGCGCGGAGGCTAATAGCGGTTATGAAGAAAAACTTTTAAGTCTGCCGTCTCGAATTGGGGACCTTGAGTCGTAGCATGATAGCGTACTATATACCTCTTGGGGAACTTCGACTGTTGACCCATCCCCTGCCTAATGTGGGGTCTTCTTAGTTGGGATCAGTTCGTGTAGTGCCAAATAAGTGAAGCACGTAAGGCAAACCTATTACTAATTGATATGAGCGCCGAATTTACTGATCGCCTGGGGCACCAGAAATTAAGAAGCCGGTCCTAAGTGAAGAATAGCGACGGTGCCTAAGTCGGTTACAGTGCGATTTATACAACATTGGTCAGTTCACTAGCGTTAATTTAATAAAATCATGGAATTCGAACAAACCAATTCCACCAGAATTGTGCCCCACCGTTGAATGTTGGTAGTTTGAACCCAAGCGTACGGGCTGGTTGAAGGGTTGGTTTTCTTCATTTTTCCCATGTGTAGCGTGAGTACGAGCCATTTTCCTTTAGAACATTCTCCACGAAGACATCTTTCTAGTTATAGGTATTACGATATTCACTACAAGTTTTTAACATTTCATCACGAGAGCACACAAGAGGGAATGCAGTAATTCCTCACTACCTTTTTAAAGTACTGGTTCTCCAATAAATCTCGAAGGTATAGTCTAAATTTTTTACTGGTAAATCGACATCATTTTACCGTAAGTAATTAACGCATACCGATATGATCAATAGATCTCCTCTTTATTATGGCGCCAAAGTGTTAAAAACACTCTTGTAAATTCAAAATCTTGCATGAATTTTACAAATAGAAACTTGAGGTTTTCTGACATATTAGAACTATTACAGATATAATCTAATAATGAAACTTGTGTAAGAGGAATCCGGTACTTTTGGCTGTCGACAGACCTGAGTGGAAAGGCATGATGACGCATTTAACACAACTGAGCTTGAAGAGTATCACGATCTTTATTTTCATGCATCTCAAATCATTATCATTTTAGTAGACAAATTACTTTTCAATCATAGTTGAATACAATAATTTTTATTTACACTGGCTTTAAAAGTAAGACTTAGACATCTTAGATTGGGAAGCAAAGCAGCGTGGATGTAGGCATGGAGGCAGCCAGTTAAAGGAATAAATATATGAATGACATAGTTGCTTGCGAAGTATTTAGACTAAGCATGATGCACAAGTATATCCATGCAGTGATTGGTTAATTTTAGGTTTTAGTTTCATTTTTCAAGCAGCGATTTGTAACATAGAAGATCTCGAATTTGGGATAACAGATGAACTTACGGGTAAGAACACCAGATTTAGAATAGTTAATTCTGAGGTCGCCCCATCGTATTTTGTTATATCTTATATATATATATATATATATATATATTCCGCTTACCTGTGGGCTTAAAAAAATTCTATTTCAGCAGAAATTAAAAATGTATTTTCTGCTATACTTTTGCTTTAAGACGATTTCCTGTTTGAGTGGAATAAACGCATACACATCTTTCAAAACACCAGGCATATTTGTCATCGAAATTTCTAAACAGATTTGGATGCTGCGTTTTAGATGGACTTACCTATACATGAATACACTGTAATTGTTTTCACTGATTAAATTGCGATCAATAGGAAAACACAAAAACCATACGCATTGTTTTCTTTCAGAAAGAAATAACAAATACAAGAAGCAAAAGTTACCATTACTTAGCCTGATTGGACTAGTTGCGTAGAAGTGCATTGTTTACCCTTTAGATACGAAAACACATGTACTCGTGCAGTATCTACTTAGAGTAAGAATAGCAATTAATAACGATACGTTATCGCAATTTAACGTTTTGACGAAGGGAATTTGAAAAACACATTAAAAAATTATACATTAAAACACAGATAAATTTAAAGTTTAGGGCTAAAAGTTAGATACCCTTTTGCAGTTATTTGAAAAGATAAGTTTACTTAAATACACAAACAGAAAGAATTTAAAATCCACAGCACTTTTTCTGTCAACAGCTTTTATCGTGCAAACTTTCTTAACAGTCTTGAATATTTTGCAGGTTTCCCAATGTGAAATATAAATATGAACAGTTTCTTTCAAAAAGATTCTTACAAAAGCGTTGCCCACCAAACGCCGAGCAGTAAAAATCGCTGAACAGTGGTAGTCCGACATGAGTTCAAATCCTGGCAAACAGAATGAATGCATAGGAGTTTTCTAATCTCCTCCCCCATGTGTGACTTCTATATGAACCAGTTTCCCGTAGAAAATCCTTCCTGTCCTTAAGACAGATAGCCTTCGCGTCCTCTATTGTAGCTTAAATTATACAGACCCCACAAATACGACACTTTCGCATCAGATAGCCCTCGAGTGCTTTCTTTTTTAGCACTAGATAAGCTACAAACCATTACATAACTAACATAAATACGAGCCAGTTTGCCCTAGAGAATCTGCCACAAAAGTATCTCTCACAACATCTGTTGCTCTAAGTTGGCTTATCATAAATTACCTGTGTACCCGCACATTCATAAACGTGGTAAACACAGTTTTCAGCACAAAAAAGTTTACCCTCTTTCTAATGTAACTTTTTACATTCAATTCAAATATGCATATAGAATTTTTTTATTACCTGTAAAGTTTGTAGAGCTACACATTTTTAGGTATCGCTATTTTAGAAATTTAGGTATTTATACAAATAGGATAGATGTGTTATTATTAAACAATTCTAATATGTGCTTCTTCACTGAAAACTCACTGTCGAATTTTTAAACCAAAAGAAATTACCTCCGTTACCTATATTAATAAGTTGGCGGGAAACAGAAAGATAGCTATATGATATTTTTATGAAATAAAATTTGCTTTTTAAACATTTTGCATTTTTCCCTTCTTAACCGCTTTCTACTTATTCCATCAGCTTTCATTTGTAGGGATACGGTACAATTTAGGTCACATTTTCCTACTTTTTTATATGTTTAACATTGCATTAAATATTTTATTGTACGAGTTTAGATACGTACTAGTTTTAATGAATTACATCAATTTTGCATTACGAACTTACCTATAAAATACACTTTTCTAAGCATACCTACAAAATTCCCTTTTCTCATTTGAGACCCGCATTTGATTTGGAATAATTTATTTTATATTTAATCCTATGGGAAAAATTGTTGCATTTACGAATATTTCGCGTAAGGAACTATTTTCAAGAACGACTTAAATTCGTAAACCAAGGTTTCCTGTATAATGAAATACACTTTTGTGCAAAAATTAAGGACGAAGTGGAAAAATTAGCATATCAGCTGAACGAAGAGGCAGAGCGGACAGAAAGACCAATCAGGAGATTAAGTAAGGTGATGTACGGTAGCACATGCGCAGATATGCAGGTAGACGTAATGGGGGAGTCTCTGAGTAGTATAAAGCATGTTGACGGTGTAAGATCAGTATTTCTGGCAAAGAGATTGCACGCCGTATAGCAGTTCAAATCACACCGAGTTGCTGCCTCAGCGAGAAATGGCGAATAATCAATCTGTTAGACGACATCTGGATGCTTTTACCTGAGGTCGAATCATTGGGAAGTTGGAGGAAGGCCGCAGTGTGACAAGTGTGGCTGCAGAGTTCGGAATTGCTCACAGCATCGTTTCACGACTTTGGAGACAATTTCAAACTACAGGAACAGCTATCCGGGGGTTTAGTAATGGTCGTCCACGAGGAACCACACCCGCAGATGACCGGTATATTGCCTTACAGGCCAGAAGAAACAGGCGGCAGACAGCGGGAGAAATCGCTAGACACACGACACAGGCGACTGGACGACCGATATCGCG
>KK113757.1:77304-93289 GCA_000611955.2 Stegodyphus mimosarum
GCATTTTTTGATAGCCAAAAATTCTTTGGAAAATTTCCTGTCATAACAATTAGTTTCCTCATAATATTTAGCAATTTAAATGTTTCCTAGAGTTTTTGGTGAAATTGAAGAACGAAACATAGTTTGTTTTTTCTTCACAACACTGAAAACTCTCTCGCACTCAGCATTACTGTGTGGAATTACGAGAATAGCACATAAAACTCTTGCTAGTCTATTATATTTTGGTGTTCCATCAGCTCTTTTTATTCTTTTTAAGGTACCAACGAGGACCTCAAGACTATCTTCTCCAGAACTGGCAAAGTCTTCAAACTGTGCAGCAGAAAATTGGTTCTGTAGCTCATCTAAAGCATCAATATGGCATTCATTTTCTTTAATTGTTAACAAAAATGGAAATTTATCAATAAAAAACGAATCTTTTCAAAAGATGAATTTTCAATTTGCTTCAAATTTGCCACTTCAGCATTTAAAAGAACTTCATTTTGCAAAGGAAACTTCCTTATAATGTAATCACAGGCTGAGGAAAAGTACTTTTTAACACATTGAAAAAATTCTTTTTTCTCATGATCTTTCAAAGAATTTACAAGTTTCTTGGTTTGATTTCCAATTATAAGATCATTGTCATCCTTTTGATTTGCCAAAATATTATAGGTAACACGAATCAACACACTGTTTTTCACAACGGACGGTTTTACAAACTTAGTATAAAGTTCTTTCAAAAGATCATTAAGAATTTGGATAAGCAGGGGAGATTTTGGAGAAGCTGATTGTAGAACGGTATTTACACTTTCAAAAATCTTAATGGTTAACCACTTAAAGCAATTTTGATTAGAAGCAAAGTTGGTTTTCGGAATCTTATATGCCGACAAATTTGATGGGTTCTGTGGTTTCGTTTTGGTCTCTTCGTGGAAATATTTTAGCAATGCATCCCACTGTTCAATAAACCTTCCTAGCGCTCTGCCTAAGGATAACCATCTCGTGCATACATGTTTCAGAATTTTTCTCGTTTCACCAGAGCACAGTTCTTGGAAATTCTTTAGGTTTTCTTTCCTTTTTACACTTTTTTCCAGATAGAAAAACACATCAATCAGAAGCTGGTCAATATTTAATGGTAACGCAGCTTTTTCTGTTGCCAAATTAATTAAGTGGCATGGGCATCCAATAACAATTAATTCATTTTGTTCTTTTTTGAGGAAAGAGGCTACACACCCTTTTTGTCACCCACCATGACATGAGCATTATATGCACCAAATGAAATGCAGTTTGATATTGGGATGTTAAGTTGTTTCAACTCATTAATTACCAAGGAGGCAATATTTTCCCTCGTAGCGTCTCCATTTAACAATGCAAGACGCAAAAGATGAGTTTTCATTTCATTACAAACATCACAGAAATATGTGACAACGATGGGGTAAAGCTTCCAATCGCTGTCGTTGCTGCTATCGATTGACACCGAAAATGCTGAATTAGCTATCGTTTTACTTTGTGCATCGCAAGCAGTTTCGTTCACAATAGAAGATGTTTTCGTGCGAGCACAAGCATATTTCTGAGCAATCTTGGAGTCGGGAAACATCCGTCTGAAAAGTTGACCGGCGTGATCGGTAGCGCTTAGCGGCACGTTGTGTTCGATGAGGAATGCAGTAAACAAACACTCCGCCAAAATGACATCGGCATCCGAATTCGTAGCCGAATTTGAAAAAAAAATCATCCACTTTCTTTGACGTTGTCGAAGCCGAAGCATTAACTTCACAATATCGCTTCTTCCACCGTGACTTATTATGAAATCACACACGCACACGTTGCAAAATGCATAGTTATTTCCTTTGAAGGATTCTTTAATTGTTGGAAATTCAGCTTTGTAGGCAGGCCGAAAATATTGAGAATACGGTTTTTTTGAACTCATTTCGTAACAACGACGTATTAAGAAAATTCGCAGCACGTGCAAACAAACAAAAAACCAAAAAACAGAATGCAACAATCCACGCTCGCTGAGTAATTCCCTTGCTGCTGAAGCGAATGCGAAAAAAATAATCTGGCGCCCACAAAGAAAAGAGTGGGAGAAACAAGTTCAGCGCATTGGATTGGCTGGTTAAGCGGCGAGTTAGGAGAAACCGCAGGTTACTGGATTCGAAGTAGTCGGTAGTTAGCGGTAAAACAAGATGCAATTGGCGAAAATTTCTAAAATTTCGACAAAAATCACTAAAAGCACTTGAAAAAGGAAAAAAATCGTAAAAAATGGATTACGATCGTAAAATCGTAAAGACAAACGCATTTTCGTAAAAATTACGGGAAATTCGTAAAAGTTGGCAGGTATGTCATAATATTAAAGTTTCAATTTAAAATACAAATAAAATTGCATACTGTTTTTATTTAAGAATAAAACTAACACAAAAATAGTGAGAATAAAAATAAGAATATGCAGGGGGATCATCAAATGGTAATGCATTGCAGTACTTAAAGCAAGAGTCTTTCACAGTACAAAGTTATTTACATGTTCGTCTTCTTTCGTACAGCAAGTTAGTCCTGACTTTTTGCACAGGGATAATGTAAGTAAGATAAAAGAGAAGAGGATATTTTTCACAGACCTCATTCCATCAGCTATGCCTGGAACTCTCTTAGATGTCTAGCATAAAGATGACCACTATCCCAGTATGTATAGGAACTTAATACTGGAAAAAATCATGACAGCACTTTGGAATAATCCTGCAAAGAACATAACAAATTGATGCAAAATGTGCATTAGAGTTCAGGAACTCATATCCCTACAGACACCTGTAAGGTCTGCTACCATTCCTGGGAAAGACTGCATTTTATGACCCTCTTGTTATTATTTTTATTCTGTTCCATAATCTAAATCACTTCAGTTTAATAAAAAAACAATTTCCTAGCTATAGATTTGATGCTTCATTTCCTGAAATAACAATCCCTATTACCTATGCCATACAAATCTTCCTGTACATTAGACATTGTTGTGATGAGTAAATTTTATAGAAAAAGTCTGATGTGAACACCACATGACTTTAGCCATATTTTTTGCTGAACTTCATATCAACTTTTTTCCTCAAGTTATTCTAGCTTAATTAACTGATCTCTCACGGCAAGTAGAAAATGACATCAAAAATTGCAAATTTTGAAATTAAATATCAGTGTCAATTTTTGTCTTTTCAATTTATTTTTTCATAATGAGTGCAAAACTTTCCCAAATAAAAGTATAGGAAACGGGAGCATGAATTAAAAGTTAGATGCCACTAATTGTTGAAAATTAATTACTTAAAAAAACATGAATATTTTTGTCATTAAAAACACTTTTGCAATTGGAAATGTATGATTATGATCAACGATTGTCTCGTATCTGCACGTTGGTAAAAGACATCATGAAAAAAAATACCCTTTTGGAAAAAAAAACATTTCTTTATTCTGTCCGTACACGTATCAGACGTCACATTAAAAAACCAGTCCAAATGGATTTGGTTGGATATTTCTGTTGAAATATGATGCCTGAAATTTTTCATGTTTACAACACTTCCTTTACATCATACAATGAAGTAACAAGGTTTTGCCTCACAAGTCTCTCTTGCTGATGAACGAATTTAATCCAAAGAGTAGAGCTGGCACGAATTAGAAATGTTTTAAAATCAGAAATTCAGGACAAATGCCATTAGATGACCTTTGGTACTTATGTTCTGTCAAATTCTAAACAGCAAACAAGAAAGTAAACGTCCAGTTTCCTGCATCATACACAAATCTATTCACAGATAGGTTGAACTATCAGTATTTAGCAGTCTTTAACCACTCAGCCACTGGTGGGGGCATTTAAAGCATAGGATGCAATTATATACAATAATAATTATTAATGACCTTTAAAATGTTTTAAAAATATTCATATGTGGCTGCTGCAAGCAATCCAATTAAATACATAATGGATTTTTTTTTTTTTCAAAATACAAAAGTTGAAATAATTTAAAAATATTGTTCATAAAAATGGTATTAAGGAATGGTATTAAAAATGTATTCAGGATTACCACCATCACTCTACCATGAAACAAACACTGTGATCATTGTGAAAAATAACCTCCTGCATAGAAATTCATTGTAGGCAGAAGAGATGGTTAGTTCATGGCCAGATGAAGCGTGCAGAAATTTCAGCAAGTTCGTAATAGCATTTCTTCCTGCATTATTAGAGATTGACAGCTGTCAGAACAATTGCTATATTTGATAACCTTTGAATACCCATATCCTTGTTTCCCCAGATCATACTGTTAGCTTTGCATGGAATAATGTATGGCTCAGAAAAACTATAACACTAACTCAGATATTTGATTAAAGATCTCACTGGTTTGGAGTGCTATCATGAACTGCACAGAATGTAGAACTTCAGTTGCCAATGCCTATTAGATTATTCGTAAAACTAAAATAATGAAAGCATAGTTATTAGAAATAAAGACTGTCACAAGTTGAAGCTTTTCAGCTGCAACTTGTGACATTTGCTCACCTTTACTGTTACCTTTCAAAGAAAACAAGTATAAAAACAAATTTTAACTGTTTCAGCAAATTTCAGATTAATTTCTTGAAACACGAAAAACATACAATTACATTCATGAATCAGATCTATAATACTTTCAACTACCAGAGCTGATGTTGGGGGAGCAGGTCACGGATAATTGATAAAACTATCAATTTTCGTGCACATTTTGTGTTTATTTCTTTAAAAAGTCAGAAATTTCATTTGTTTTTGAGAACATTTATATATTTGTTGAATTTTATTGCACATTCTTTGTAGTGCTATTTTATCACTGTAATGGAGGAAGTCATTGCTCTCTCAGGAGGAATCCAACTGTCGGTAGATTTTTTTCACCTGTTTTATCAGTATCACTCTCTGCCCTTTCTATTCTTGTGACATTTGAAACATTATCCACATCACTTGAGCACTGAAAGCCTGTCTTAGTCGAATCATCATTGAACCATTCCTTGATCAATATTTTTCAATTTTTGGGTATAAAACTTCAGTTATTGCTTTAATTTCTTCATAATTAAATAAATTTGTGATTTCTACAGTAGGAAGAATCTTTATAATGGAGACAGTGTTATTGGTTCTACTTTAGACCAAACTTTCGCTACTCCTTACATGACCTCCAACACAGTCAACTTTTTCCAGAACTTCATTAAAATCACCATCTTCCTCCAGCAAAAGTTATAAGAATGGTAAAGTCATATGACAGTTGATGTTACACCTTGGCTCACTGGCCTGAATTAAACTAGTAACATTTAGTGGTAATCATTAAAACTAAACCTAAAGACACAATTCACAGCTTTTAGAGCATGCTCAGACTCTCACGTGTTTGTTTTCTACATACTTTTGCATACAGCATTAATTGTGAGTGAAATGTGTGTGTGGACATCAACACACAAGGATAATCTGCAAACCAGATAATCAAGAATACACTGTACTGATCAACTTACTCTGAATACCACAGAGGATCTAAGAAACAAAAGAAAACAATATCCACTAATACAGACTGGAAAAGGTGAACCCTACCCAATTGCTTTAGATGTAGAAACAGTACCTATAATTGTCTTCTAACAACAGACTCAACACACAATTCATGTGCACTCTGGAAGAAATTTTAAAAAATTTTTGTGGAAATATTTAAATCTTTTGTGAGAAAACAACAATATTCTTTCTAATATTGTATTACTTTTTAAACAACAAATCTTCAAAGTTGAGGTTTTAGGTTTCAAAAGTTGAGGTTAGCATATGTCTGGAACTGAAGTTGAAACTTTATATAAATTTGATGTAAAACAATAGGTGTCATCTATGAAGGAAGTTTTTAGAAATAAAGTATTTGTTTCTTGATTTTCAGCAGAAGTAGACACAAAATTTCATAATGAAGATGGTTTTGGAATTGTCAGTCTCCAATCAGAAGGCATGTTTACACAGACACAGATTTATAAGATAATAATATTGCTTTTGAGTATCACTTCAACTTCGGTATATGTAATTTCAACAAGATTAAACATGATATACTTATTCTACATCATCCAGACACCTATTAACATGACATCTATTTATAATTCAAATTTAATTTATTGTAATAAACAGTGCAATTCCTCCATTGTGATTTACAACGATTGAATAAAAAGTAAAGGCCCCCACGTGAATGTTTCCAAAAACATTTTATTACCATACATAAAACATTTATCCAACTGTCTGCCAAATTAGCGGAAGACCTTGTACATCATTAGCAGGTCTGCTTCTATAGATGCCACGCAGTAACCATCCTAAACTCTTGCAGAGGTTCTTACATTCTAGCAAAGAGATAACAGTCACATGGTGAACATGGCAGGTGTTCCAGTACTTCATTGCTACTGTTATAGAAGATCCATCACAGCACTTACATTATGATACCTTGCACTATTATAGAATGCTATTCAACTCTTGTACATCTGCTTTCTTATAATCAACTGAATGCTGCTTATTTCACAATACATACATTAAAAATATTTGCTCCTGAATATTTTAGATATTGTTAAGAATTGAAATTTATCAACCTCATAGGAATTATGCATGTTTGCATATATTATAGCATAACAAAATAATACACAAACTTAGAAATTACATTAGCACTACTTCAACAAATTAGCATTTCCTTCATTTCTATAAATGCTGATGTCATGGAGACAGAAACCTGAGAAATATAGGATAGTTTAAGCTACTTATTTTATTAAAAAGCAAATATATGTTTCATTAGTATTAAAACAGAATCATAAAAACAATGACAGCATTTTGTCACATAACATACTTTTGTTTTAAAAAAACAAGGTTGCTTATATAATGCTAAATTTGAAAAATATACCAGTTCATTAGCTGATAATGGCAAAGGATAAAAGTGCTACCTATTTTGGAAAAGAAACCTTACCATACACAATCTTCTTAAAGCGAAATTATTTACATTCCATATAATAAGGCCTAAGAATACCTCCATTTACAATCATCTTCTGTTCGAAAAAATTCAACATAAAATAAAAGTTGGCTTTTTTTTCGATGAATCAGTCATAAAACCACCAGAAAATGAGTTTATTTCAAACTTTACACTTAAAAATTTACAAATTTGGCAACTGATGGTAGTTACATGGATAAAATTAATTATCACCAGTGCACCATGTCTTAAAAGCAGATATGACAGTTTTTTTTTATGAAGTGTTGGGTGAAGCACTTGATTGATAGTTCTGCTGTTCAGTCTTTTTCTGAAGCTGGAACTTTGATCATAGGTGCAATGATCCACCCAATATTTATCACTCAATTATACACAGGTGCTCCTAAAAAGTAAAAATAATTTGTTAAAAAATTACACAAGATTCCAAATTAATAAGCGAAATTAACTAAATTATTTTCATAGATAATTCACAATTTTTTATATTATATTTGACACTCAGTTATTCGCTTACGCTGATAAGTATTTATGTTCTTATTCATGATCATGAACAGTTAAATTGATTATGTATAATTAAAGTTCACTTTCCCATAAATTATTTTATGTACTTTAAACACACAATTTAATTAAATTGTACAAGATGGCTAACAGTTTTCAGTGTTACACTGATATACTGTATATTCTGGCGTATAAAGCGCACCCATAATTTCAAACTATGTTAATTAATTTTTAGCTATATTCAATGTATAATGTACAACCTTTCTTTTACATAGAAACCTAAAGATAAATGCCTGATGCTCTTATCTTCTGAAGTCATTCACTCGAAGACTTTTCCCAGGCGTGGCGTTCGAACAATGGTATACTGAGTTGACAAACGATATAGGGAACAATGCATGTATGAGGGAATGCTTGAGGAAGTAAACAGTTCTGCAAAGAGGGTGGGTTGTATTCAACATAGGTGTGCACAAGAATGTTGTTCTAGGGTTTCGAGAAAAAGGGGGAGGGAATCTGAGGCAAAAATTCCCTTCTAACCCAAATGAATTGAGAGTTAGGCGTTGGATGTTTTCTCTTTCTGTAGCCATTTGAAGCTGTGATTTTGGAAAAAACATTAAAGGCTTTAGTAAATGACAATGTTTTAAATGGAAAACAGTTGATATAGTGTTCCTTGTAGTACTAAATATGGCTTCTGCCAAATGAAATAACACAGTGCTCATTCAGTTTGCAAAAGAAAATAAAAATCGTGCTGCAGCAAACATATTTGGTGTTGGTGAAAGATTAAATAGGTAATGATTATTTATTTAGGAAGAATAATGAAGGTGAAGATGAAACAGAATTCAAGATGTGCTTGAAAGATATAATGGAAAACAAACAGAACAAACTTTTCATGTTACCCAATTACAAAATTTTTTAGTTCATAAGGTATATCATTTCTTTGAAATAAACAGCATTTAGGTACATGTAAAAAACTAATTTCTGTATGCTCATTTTATCCAAATTTTTATTCTATCATTTTTATATCCGCCATATAACATGCACCCATAAATTTCGATCTTATTTTTGTATTAAAAGTGCACATTATATGCCAAAATATATGGTAATTAAAGTCTTCTATATTTCAAAAAATTAAAAAGGAATTTACAGAAAGATTTAATTTCATAGGAGAAATATGTTGCGAATCGAGTTGGAAGGAGTATGGTCAGAAATCAGGAGCCTCCTGCCTAAATCCGGAGGCTGGCAACTCTGTGATATGTTTTCATAGTTCCACATACAAAAAGATCATTAAAATAAACAACGGCATATAGTACAATACTAAGCCCCTTTTTATGCACAGGAAATTTTGATCAATCAGTATCTAGAAGAATGAAAAAACTCTTCCTATGTTTAGAATTTAATGATTATGTAACTAATACAGTTAGTACAGAGACATACATTGCAATATTTCATACTGTTTTAGTTCTTAACATCTTTGGATTCTAATCGAAATATATTCAAAAGATATATGAAAAATAAGAATTACCCTAATAACTGTACAAAACATTTTTGAAATTTAAGTTTTCATCATCGTCGCCAAGAACGAGCTTCACTATCTTCATCTTCATCATCTTCTTCATCCTCTTCAGCATCCATTAATTCTGATTGCTCCTAAAAAAAGGACATAAATTGTTCATTTACCTGACTATCATCTAGCATTTAATATAATGCAATGAAATTATACAAATAATGTAAATAATCATAAACACTTTTAATGCTGAAAGACAATTACTGTTACCTGATATTTGATAGAAAATTATGTTTTGTAGAATAGTACTTTTAGTATATAAATAACTCAATTATGATAAAAGAGATTACTTGAATGAATTCAATTATGATTGTAACCCATGATTTAGATGTCAATACTTATCAGTTTAATACTTATTAGAATTTGCTAAGTTTTCAATGGAAACTGGCATTTAAAGCCTTACACTGACATATTTCAATGAATGTTTTTAAATTACTACCTAGAACGATTAGTTTTTACTCAAAGCTTTAAACGAGATAATACAATTTCATTTCTGCCTCGGAAAATTACTCATAGTAACTTTTACAATTAGTTACATACCAGAAGTTGCTTTCTAGTTTGACTGAGAGCTCTCATTTTTGGTTTAATAATAGCAAGCTTTGCCTACTATTTATGTCATTTGTTTAAAAAGGATTAACGAAATACAAATATAATTATATTATAAAAATCTGTATACTAAAATTAGTAATCAAACATAATTTACTTATTAAAGGTAGATAATGAAAGATTTAAAAAAAAAAAAAAACTCAGCTGAATAGTTTATTATAATTTTTAACTTACACAGCAAAGCCTTGAGAGATTAACTTGGAACACAAAATAATTCTATGTTAATGACTGAAATCCATTTGGACAACAAATCAAAATTTTCAATGCAAAAATCAAGGAATGAGAAACAACATTCAAATAGTAACACTTTTCTTTTTTCAAAGTCACTCAAACATCATTAGAGACTGCTTAGCCTCAAAGAAATATAACTATAACATAAAAAACTCAATAGAACACATACGAAAATTTTCACTATAGGAATTTTTTCCACACCAATTCCATTAGAATTTCTAGCATTAAAAAAAGCTTTTAAAAAAAATGAAAAATATCCAGAAAATATTTTGTGTTACATTCAGAATTTCTAAAGTATAAAACTTACAGATTTTAAAGTAGCTGAGTCAGAATGGTGACGCAAATTTTCCCCAACCACCGTCTGTGAATCTTGAAGCCATGCAAGAGATAAATCTACATCTCCAAATTTTGTGCCATATAAGAAGGCCTAGAAGATAAAATTGAATATTTTTAATTACATATACCACTAAAAAAAGGACAAGCACAAATTAAGGAAGGTATAATATATTTATCTAAGTGACAAAAGGTACAAGACAATATTGGATATAAGAACAAAGTTCACGATCCGGAAATGCCAAGAGTTCAGTGATTCTGGATTTTACATCATCTATTTAAATCTAGTATCATGACACATAGAAATTATAAAATTAAAGATACATATGAGTTTTTTATTAAATGATGAAGCATTTATGACTTTAATGGAATCAAAATTTACAAAAGAAAATTCAAGCTATATTTACTTGTTATGGCAAACATTACTTTTCATGTAAGTTGTTGTGGTTCCCCCCTCGTTAATATTTCCTTTTTAATTTGACAGAAATGCATAATTTGTTCAGTTACAAAATTACATTGTTCAAATCCTGCAGCTGTTGTGTTCAAAATTCCCACTAAACAGTCAATCAAAATCTTTTCATTCTGAAAAATCTCTTTGTCTCTTTTGTTATATTTTCTTTCACATCTCTTTTGCCATATTTTCTCATTTGTCTCTTATTATATTTGGAGTGATATTTTCTGGATTTAAAACAATACTACAGATTTTGTCGTCCATTAGCTAATTGCTGATAGGAGCACTGTCCTCGCAATGGAAAACTTCTGTTATATCATCTTCACTTATCATTATAACTACTCCACATTTCTTCTCAAATTCCATTAACCCCCTAATGCACAAATAAAACTTTATGGATTTTTTTTTAATCTTCATTTTAAATCAAAAGGGTAGTGGATGTACTCTGTTATATTATTATCTTGACAAAAAAAAAAAAAAACTTTAATGTATTTATTCTTGGGCATGGAAATAATTTAGTTTGATGCACATGAGTTAACTCGGTTGAGTGCATTAAGAGGTTGGAAAATTTTGCCTTCTATAACATTCAAAATCTAAACCAAAATAAGGTTGCTGTTTTGCCTAATTTTGATACTGCACTTTCTAAACCTTGAGTTGAGCCAACACCATTTTCTCGCACCAACTCGCTATAGAAGGCAAGTGCTAAATGTGTTTCCTCTTCGAAGATCCTGCTACAGCTCAGAAATTTGAATGTCTTTTCAACTTGACTCAGTTTTTGATTTCAACAAGATAGCTGTAATAATGATAGTCTGTAAAAAATAATACACTGGATTAAATCAACTAAGGAAGAATGCAATTTATGTTAACTGAGCTTAATTTCTTTTTAATCTAATTTTTTCTCTCTTCCTGCTGTTACGCCAATGAAAGGAAACCAGTACTATAAACACCCCACTCCAAATAAATATATCTTGGGGCTTCACTTACTGTTTAGGTCAGATAATAGAAACATATTATTCCCTTCCCTCACTTCCACTCAAGGGACATATAGTCAATAGCAGGTTTTTAAAAGTGGCACATACAAGTCTCAGTTAGTCTGGAGGAAGAATCCACCTGCTTTTTATTATATTCGCCATTCCTAAATTTTGTGAAACAAAAAACTACAACATACACCCCAAATGGGTTCTTACAGCAGTAAAATGACATTTTAATGTATAGGTTTTTCCGGAGACTGGTTTTCCAGCAAAGTCAGCCCTATTAACAATTCAGTTTGGGATACATTTATTCCAACATCACTTTAATTATTTAGCCTTTGATCCATTCTTGTAAGAAGCTTCTTGAAATAGATCCACAGAAAGTTGGTAGTTCAAGAACTTCTACTTGACTTGAATAAGGGCTCTGGATATTTTTTAAAGCTTACCTTTAAATTATAATTGTGTTTTCCTGTTGATATACCTCCTCCAAATATTACACAAGGTGCATCAGAAAAATGTATACAAACTTTGAACTCGCATAGAAAATTTATTTTCCTACCTAGAAAGTTAAATTCATAAGAAAACCTAATGTTATGTTTCCTCAACAAACGGCAGCAGAGTAATAGATCTAGCTTTGCAACCCAGTTACTGTCAAAACAGTAACATCCACATGGCAATCGTACTATTGAACTTTCAAGAGCAGAGTGGTACAGGAAGTCTGAGAATGTTGTTGGGGTTCAGAGACGGAGAAGATGTGAGTATGGGACTAACTCACCATCTTGGTTAACAATAACACGTCTACAAGGAAAATTTGATGTTTATGGAACAGTGCATAATGTAAAGAAAGACCAATCAAGGCGACCTCGCACGGCTACATGGAATCCTCAGTTCCAATGCTGGAAGTGTTTCAATGTTCACCACAAAAATATTCAAGGCAAAGAGTCACATGAAAGTGCTAATCGTGAATAATAACATACCAAACCGGTGGATAGGACACAAGAAACCAATCGAGTTTCCTGCATGCTCTCCAGCCCTTACACAGCTCGATTTTCTTATGAGGCACAGTAAAAGATGAGGTGTACTGCTGAAAACCCCATAACCTTGACATACTTTGGATGAGATTCAAGTGGTATGTGTAGAAATCGCATAGGACACTTTGGTGCGAAGTGCAGAATAAATTGTTACACTTATTCAGAAATGCATTCACGGTGAAAGTCATTATTTTGAATGTTTACTTTAAACACAATTTAGATCATTCACTTTGATCAGAAAGTACACTTATTTTTCAAACTGAAATACAGCCTTACTTTTCCCAGATATTTAAAACCATGCAAGCTGTAGATAAATTTTCTATGACAGTTCAAAGTGTGTATACATTTTTCTGATGCATCCTGTATGTGTTACGTTTTCAGATCCTACAGGTTTCAACTTGAATTGATCAACCTTTCAAGATAAATGAATGCTGAAATCACCAATAAATGCCCTAATGGTTCACTTCCTTCCACTATCACCAACTCTGACCATTTGAGTTTGATCATACACTGTATATCACTTGCTTCTGTACTATACAATTAGCTACAGAAACATTCTCTTTTTCATCACTTGCAATAATTTTACTATCCCTTTCTTGATTTATAGCTAGCTCTTGACATATAACAACCCAATGCCTTTTAGAACAGATCACACATTGCACATTTGCTTTGCAATGTGTCCTACTTTTTAACATAAATATAAGAAACTCTTTTGTTCTTTTTATTTCTTATTTTTGACTCAAAGGTATTTTCAGAGCCCTAAAACAATCTTTACTTTCATGCTGTTTGATGCAGAAAAACACAAATTTTATGTTCACCAAATTTTATGGGTCCTTTTTTGCCCCAAAATAAATTATTTGCTATAGAGATCAAACCTTCAGTTTGGGAAGCAAATTAAAAAATTTTAAAATCTGATTTTGCAAGTGAAATTCCTTGCTTTCCTTCATTTCTTAAAAATAACAACTGCTTTAACTTTTCACACTAGAAGCCCTCAGAGCTATTTACTGAAGAGCGATTCCTTAGCCAAACCGTAAGATTTCTTTAGCAAAGCACAATTCGACCAGTGGGATTTTGCTTCTAAGCAATTACATGGGCCCACCAACGTCTGAGTGGTAAAGTTGCTGAACATTGACAGTTCAGTTCAAAGTTTGAATCCTGTAAATGGGCTGGCTGCATGGGCATTTCATGATTTTCACCATGCATAATGGGTATACAAGCCAGTTTTTCTTAAAAAATCCTCCACAAAGTTCTTTGCCATAATCACATAAGCCAAAACAATCTAAGCAATTTACAAGTAACCCGAGGAGAAAAACGTACAATAAAAAGAGAAAGAAGTATCTTATTGTTTTGAGTCTATAACTTGATTTTAACAAAAATGTTCAAATGATTTTTAGACAGCATATTTCATATGATCAAATAAAAAGTACACAGAATGCTGCATTATTCTCACAAACAGTAAAAGCGCATTTATATTTTTTCACATTATGATCACAACTATTTGCCTCAATGCAAAAAAAAAAAAAAAATATCTAAGTAATTATACACTAACCTTTTCTGCTGAAACCCGTGTTCGGAACTTTACTACAAAATACTTTCCTAATTCACCTTCCATCTTCTCAACTTCACCAAAATGCTGAAAAATATACAAATTTTATGAAGATAATTTCCTCTTAACATAAATAAAAATACTGCATGGTTTATGTAAGAATTACAATTTGACCTTTGCATATGCTCTTTAAATTTTAGATCCACCAGCTTTGAATATACAAAACAACCACTCCCCCCCATTTCTTATATATATATACTAAATCATATAATGTGAGAAGAATGGTTACAAGGTAATCTGATCAAGGCATGTTTACAAAAAATCATTTTTCATGCACTCAAAATTTCCAATTATTAATATCAGAACCTCCTTTTTTTATCATTTTGATACTGAAGTATCCTTTTGACAAGTTATCAATTTATCACGTCCAGGAACCAGAAAATTAATGAATAAAAAGTATGCCCCCCTTGTAGCATTTTAGAATTTAGGATTTTGTAATCTGTAAATGGCAACTGATTTAAAATATGTAAAATAAAATATACTTCAGAATTTAAATCAACTCAGCAGTTTTGCAACATACCGCATTATGTATAGAAATAACTTTTGTTAGTTGAAATGTATAATTTGTTGAATAATGTTTAACATAATTTTATATGTTATCAGGAGTCAATAAGTGTAAAATAGAAGTAAACTAAATGAATTACATAGGATATGAATCACCTGAACACATGCTAAAACTTGATCTCTTTCAAGAGGAAACAACTGCTGCTCTGACTAACAGTTTAAAAAAAATTATACTCAGACATAAAGAAAAAAACTTTTAGCAACTGGATTTTATTTTGTTTTGTTTTATTTTGAACTGGATACACACTCATGTCCAAAATTATCTTTACGTACCCAAAAATGATGATATTCAATGAAATATCGAATCAATGTGATCCGTATTTGCAGGGAATGTGTGAAAACCAAGCCTAATTAGCATTATCCAATCAAAAGTAATCAAACGGTTTGTGATATGCAAATCTAGGCGTTAGGTCATCCAAGGGTGAATCAAGCGCTTTGCGCAAACTGAATATTTGAGTGAATTTCTGCAACATAGCGTTTGATTTCAGTGTGTAGGGACTCAAAGCGGTTTGTTATGGCTTCGAAGTATTATTTGGAAGAATCTGTAAAGTGGCGAATTATCGGCCGTTTAGAAGCAGGGCAGTCAATCATGGAAACAGCCACATGTCTGAATATTTCAAGACAGACAGTCTCTAAGCTATGGAAACAGTTTCAAAATGATGGAAGTGTTGTAAGGAGGCCTGGACAAGGTCGGAAACGAATGACGACTACTTCTGAAGATAGGTATCTGGCATTAACTGCCCGTCGTAACAGAAAGGCTACTGCTCGCCAGTTAAGTTCAGAGCTTGCAGCCGCCACTGGAACTGTTGCATCACGGCAAACAATATACAGAAGGCTTAATGAAAAAGGCCTTTATGCCAGAAAGCCAAGGGTATGTGTTTTACTGTCTTCACAGAAAAAGAAGGATCGCTTTAATTGGTGTAAAGAACATCAAAACTGGACTGAACATCAATGGTCCCATGTTCTCTTTACTGATGAGTCGCGGTTTAGTTTAACTGGTGATTCTAAATGTGTTTACATCTGGAGGGAGTCAGGAACACGAAATGATCCCTCGAACTTTGTAGAACGTGACCGTTTCGGTAGTGGAGGTGTGATAGTATGGGGTGGAATAATGATCGATGGACGTACGCCCCTACACGTGCTCAGCAGCGGATCTGTGACAGGCCAGATATATCGGGATGAGGTCTTAGATCCTTATGTAAGA